>JAANYP010003725.1:945000-1057500 GCA_020465985.1 Centrapalus pauciflorus
AAAGAAACCGTTGGTTTGTTATTTACTAGATTTCCCTTATCACTCGGACATGTTGTTGGACGGTTAATTGAATCCTGCTAATTTCATTAATTATGTAATTTATTATGGACTAAATTACCCTTAAAATAATAATTTAACAAAATATGGATGATGCTTACTTGTCAATATTTGGTTGGTTCACAATGTTCACAATATTTAACAAATTCATATATATATATGTATATATATATATATATATATATATATATATATATATATATATATATATATATATATATATATATATATATATATATATATATATATGTTATATGTGTTTTTGAAACCCATCACCGTTCCGGCAGCAATGCACGAGTATCAAAACTAGTAAAATAATATGTATGGACACAATCCTACAAAATTAACTTCAATCGAAAATTATATATTTACTTCTCGTGATGGTAGCCTATTGGTTGAGGACATGGGATTCATAGCGGAGGTTTAGGGTTCAAACCCTGCACGCATGTCCTTAAAAAAAGCTCTTTTATAAAACGCTAGTAGAAGTAGCGTTTAAAAAGATCTGGAGTTTTTGGTCAAACATAATTACGTTTTTACCCTCCTATTAATCATAAGAGTAAATTACAGAAATGGTCCCTGTGGTTTGTTTAAAATTATGGAAACGGTCCCTCAACTTTCAAAGTTGCATTGACAGTCCCTTAAACCATTGTTTGCTTTCATAAATGGTCCCTCCTGCCATTAATTTTTCAAAAATGACCAGTATACCCTTTCATTGTTAGTCCCTAATATTATAGTTATTCACTTTTAGTCCTTCAACTATCTTTTTGTATTTTATGTTTAATTTTTTGGGAGAATTTCATACATACCCTTCCAAAACTTCATAATATCATATATACCCAATCTAAAATTTTAATATCATATATATCCCTCATAAACAACATAATATCATATATACCCAATTTTATTTATTAATATCACATATATCGCTCTTAAACATCATTAATATCATATATACTCAAATTCATTAATTTAATTATTTTTATAACATTTAAAACTCATAATTAACATTGCTTCTTAATTAATGATCATTATACCCTTACTCATTTCTTCTTTCGACTAAACTTCAAAATATCATATTTATCCAACTTAAATTAAAATATCATATCCCTTTTAATAATTCTAGTTACTAATTATTAAACAAATTATTATAAAAATGGACTTTAAATATATATGATTATATATATGATCCTTTAGTTAACAAAAAAAATATACATAACTAATTACATCGGATAACAAGTTATAACTCAGATACAAGACTAAATATAAAAAATTTAAAAAATAAACTAAATAACAATAGTTATAAAACGAATGTAAACTTGAAAAAAATTAGAAACTAATGTGATGGAAAACAAAAAATATATATACTAAATTAAAAAATAAACAAAATGTGATGCAACTATAAAGTTCGAAAAGAAAAGGAAAAAAAAGAACATAATATGTAATCAGTTAATTGTATATAAATTACTGTAGAAAAAAAAACATATAAGAAAATATAATAAGACGATACGATATGATTACAAACGAGCAAAAACATAATACAACTTTTTTGTTTTTATTTTTGATGTTAATTTGTTTTAGTTTGAAGAATTTATTTAGTAAAGTTTACAAAAATAAATTATATAAAATTATTAAAAGAGATATGATATTTTAATTTAAGTTGGAAAATATGATATTTTTGAAGTTTAATTGAAAGAAGAAATGAGTAAGGATATAATGGTCATTAATTAACTAACAATATTAATTATGAGTTTTAAATGTTTTAAAAATAATTAAATTAATGAATTTGGGTATATATGATATTAATGATGTTTAAGAGGGATATATGTGATATTAATAATTAGAATTGGGTATATATGATATTATGATGCTTAGGAGAGATGTATATGATATTAAAATTTTAGGTTGGGTATATATGATATTATGAAGTTTTGGAGGGGTATATATGAAATTTTCCCTAATTGTTTTAGAGTAAAAGACATTTTTTGTACTTGTGGTTTGATGGTATACCCGGATTCAGTCCCTCAACATAACGACACAACCGTTAAATTTGTAAGAATGACATTTTTACCCTTTTCACTGTGACGCTTTTAGTCCCTATGGTTTTATTATTTACTCATTTATAATCCAACATTTATTTTATTTTATTTTATATTAATAATTATATTATTTATAGATATACTTAATTCATTATAAACACACTTATTTTATTTATAAACATACTTATGTTTTAATATTTTATTTATATTTACTATTGTTCGTATTTGATTTAAAAAATTAACTTTTATTTTAGTTACAATTTTATATTTTCTTTACTTATTTATTTAAAGCTAATCTTCCTTATTAATTTTAATGTTTATCATATTATTGTTGACATCTATATATGTAAATTTTATTAGTTGTGTTTATGTAAAAATAATATCAACAATATTTTTCATCTCCAATGTCTTTATTTCTTCAAGTATCTTCTAACATAATCAATTATCGACACATAAATTATATATATGTATATGTGTGTGTGTGTGTGAAAAATATGTGCGTGTGTGTGTGAATTCTAAAAGTGAGTATAGTCTGAATTTTATATCTGAATATATTGTTTCGATTTAGATTTTTTGTTTTTTTTTTAAATTATAAAACTAAATAGACTTTTTCTATTTCGGTTTCGGTTTCAGTTTCGGTTTTGGTTTTTTGGGTTTTTTTTGTTTTGGTTTGATTTTTTTGCATCCTAAAATGATTTTTTATCATATTTTTATTTATTATTATATTAGAATAATATATATCCAAGACATATTCACATATGTATATAGTTTATGTTTCAATGATTGATTAGCTTGGAAGATACTAAAAGAAATAGTGACATTGGAGATGAAAAATATCGACAATATTATATTTACATAAACACAACTAACAAAAATTACATAGAAATAAAATGTGTTTATAAATAAAATAAGTGTGTTTATAATGAATTAAGTATATCTATAAATAATATAATTATAAAGATAAAATAAAATAAATGTTGGACTATAAATGGGTAAATAATAATGCCATAGGGACTAAAAGTGTCACAGTAAAAAGAGTGTAAATGTCATCCTTAGAAATTTAACGGTTGTGTCGTTAAGTTTAACGGACGATGGAATAAAAGTGGACAAAATTAGCAAAAGAGATGAAATTTGGCCTTATTAAGGTTGAGGAACTGAATTCGAATAAACCATCAAACCACAAGGACGAAAAATGTCTTTTACTCATTTTTATATTTAAGACTTTATTATTTCATTTTTTATTTTAATTATTACATAATTCATTATGATTTGATCAAATATATTTAAAATTAAAATTTATTAATTCATGAATTAACTATATACTCTATCTATAATTATATACAAATGTATTAATACTACTGTTATTATTAAAAATTATCATGTTGTTATTAATTAACTAGTGTTGTCATATATTTAATTTATTTCTTAAATTTCTAATCTTTTGTCATATATGTAGAATTCTAGATTGTAAATTTATAATATATATTTGTCGTTTATTTTTAATTCCAAATAATGAAATAACGTGAAAACCATGAACTTAATCTTATGATTGTTTATTCGGTTGATATAAAAAATAAAACTTCTCTTTTCAAAAAATATAAAAAAAATATACTTCAATAAACAATATATCCATTTAATTTTAGTTAAATATAGAAAAATAAAGAATCGTACAAATTGTTTATTATGATATATCGTTTTTTATTCATGGAATAACTTTTATTTAACCAACATTATATGAATTAAAATGTTTCACGTATATAATTAGATTGAATATCGATCAAGACATGAATGTTTTTATATTAATTCGGTAGATTTTTTTTGATGTAATTGGGTTTTAGGTAGATCAAAATAGGCTTTTTCAAGTTTAAGTTGGGTGATATTTTTGTAATTAAAATTTTACTATCTTTATATATATATATATATATATATATATATATATATATATATATATATATATATATATATATATATAGAGAGAGAGAGAGAGAGAGAGAGATAGAGAGTCAGATTCAAAAATGTACCTCTAGAAATCAAGTGCACCCGAATGTACCAACCTTAAAAAACATTTTTAAAATTTTTTTTCTCTCATAACCATGTTTAAATTAATGTTACACGCATGATATATGAATTTCACATACATTCACACTTTCCGTGTTCTAAAAAATTATGTGAATGTTTAATGTGTATTTATGTGAATGGTCATCCAAGTGAATGATTATTCACACCATTCACATGATTTTTTTTTACCATTCACAAGATTTATGATGTTGCTACTTTTAAAAAAAAGTCTTATAATGTTGTCTTATACATGTCTGTTCGAAAAAAAATATATGTGAATGACCATTCACATTAGAGTACGTTGGGTACGCTAAAATCTTATAGATGCGCTGATGAACATGATTATATATATATATATATATATATATATATATATATATATATATATATATATATATATATATATATATATATATAGGGAGAGGTTCTTTTAAGAACCTCAAAGATGGTGAGAACCTAGGAACCTTTTAGAGCCCTTGGATCAAAAGGGTATTTTTGGAATAAAAAATATTATCTTTCTCTCTCCACCTTTTTTATTGTATGCATCGCTTTTTCACTTTCTCTCTCTTACTTTTTTTTTTTCATTTTCATTTTCTCTTTCTTTTATGAGAATTGATTTTAATATTAAAAAAACATTTTTTATAAAAAATAATTTTTTTTCAATATAAAAAATTATTTAATTGCTAAAAAATTAATGTATTCTATATAGAAATATTATGTGTCTATATAAAATGTTATATAATTCTATATCTTTTTATGTATATTAACATTACTATTCATAATCTATGTAGAATGTTATGTTTCTTATATATTTCATATTTTTTTATTTTTATTATACAAATCTATATCTTTTTTGTAGATTTTATTCATTGTGTTTTTTGTATATTTAATATCAGTTGCATACCAAGTGTTCGATAAAATGTCTAAATGAAATCTTTTTTTTTGTTTCAATGTGTTTTTGGTATATTTTATCACTTAATTTACGTAGAATATATAATACTTGACATTCTACACGACATTCTACGTAGATTGCATGACATTCTACGGAGATTGCATGTCATTCTACATAGATTGAATGTCATTCTACGTAGATTGAATGTCATTCTACGTAGATTGCATGACATTCTACGTGGATTGTACATATAATATGTTCGTCGATATTCTACGTAGATTGAATGTCATTCTAAGTAGATTGCATGTCATTCTACGTAGATTAACAGTTTTATTCTATGTATTTTTGGTATATTTTATATCAGTTGCATACCAAGTGTTTGATTAAATGTCTAAATGAATTTTTTTTTTGTTTCAATGTGTTTTTGATATATTTTATCATGTAATCTATGTAGAATATATGATATTTGACATTCTACACGACATTCTACATAGAGTGCATGACATTGTACGTAGATTGCATGCCATTCTACGTAGATTGCATGCCATTCTACGTAGATTGCATAACATTATACGTATATTGTACATAAAATATGTTCGTCGATACTCTACATAGAATATGACAGATTCATTTTCAATGTTTTATAATGAAGAATATATGTAAGATATTAGATATATATGAATGTAATAGTTATTAGATATTTTACATGATAATCTACGTAGATTACATGATAATCTACATAGAATATATAATACAAGACTACTTGTAAAAAATCACAAATACTCTATGTAGAATGTTATGTTTCATATATATTTCATATATTTTTATGTATCTTATACATTTCTATATCTTTTTATGTAGATGTACATTAACATTCAATGTGTTTTTGGTATATTTTATCATGTAATCTATGTAGAATATATGATACTTGACATTCTACACGACATTCTATGTCGATTGAATGTCATTCTACGTAGATTGTACATAGAATATGTTCGTCGATACTCTACGTAGATTGCATGCCATTCTACGTAGATTGAATGTCATTCTACGTAGATTGTGTGACGTTTTATGTAGAGTATCGACGAACATATTCTATGTACAATCTACGTAGATTGGACAGATTCATTTTCCAGGTTTTATAATTAAAATTATTTGTAAGATATTAGATTTATAATGAATGTAATAGTTATTAGATGTTTTACATGATAACCTATGTTGATTGCATGACAATCTACGTAGATTACATGATAAGCTACATAGAATATAATACAATACTACTTGTAAAAAATCACACATAATCTATGTAAAATGTTATGTTTCTTATATATTTAATATATTTTTATGTTTCTTATACATTTCTATATCTTTTTATGTAGATTAACATTACTATTCAATGTGTTTTTGGTATATTTTATGTGAAGACCACCCCTTTTCCGGGGCAGTTCTCACCAGTCTAGGTCCCAATTCATGCAATACGATATCAACCATACTAAGATAGAGTAATTATAATGCGGAAAATTAAATTACAGTACAAATTATTAGGGTTTAAGTTTAATACAGATTACCAATTTTAAATTAAACTTATAAAGGGCACAAGTCTAATCTAATTCATGTCATCATATTATCAAAATAAATCTACCCAGATCACCACAATATCATCATCCAATTAGTACCAATATGAGATTGTTGAGTAGAGGTCTATGATACTTCTGTCTTGATCGTGTAAGACCTAAGTGCTAGGTCCGGCAGGTGACTTTCCTTTGCTTTTTCCTGTAAAATATTAAAGCAACATCTGTAAGCAAAGCTTAGTGAGTTTATAGATTTTCAATATTAACATGCGTGTCAAGCGGAGTCATAAATCTAAGCGTGATATGTCTTGGCTGCCGCTACAGCCCTTATCATGATTGAGATATAGTATCTTAAGATCGGATGATGTTCAAACCACACTGACGCTTATATCGTGGGGATCAGCCACATACTGGGCTAGCTACCAGTAGGTCAACATGGCCGAACATCGGAGGTCATTACCAAGTTCGTGAGAACTGGTGGAATAGCCGGGTCTAAAACAATAGACCATAAGGGCTAGTCAAGCTGAATAAATCTTATCAAGTCTGATCAATGAAGTAAGCATAAGTCTTAGGAGTCATGATAGCAACGAATCATAAAGCAAAGTCTGAAGCGCTAATAAATGCAATATGAAATGATAAGCAAATAGCTATCATGATTCACTGGGCAACACCCATCCATGGTGTGCACAGGTCTCAATCCAGCTGATAAATGAATGTCAAATAATGTAACAGCATCAATATATCTCAAACGGATCTTTGCATGTTCAATTTGAATATCTATAACTCACAGTGTTGGGGTCTTTATCAAACAGATATAAAATCTGCCACCTGAGTTATCTCAGGATTTTATCTTTGTCAATCTGTTCTGTCAATCAATTCTCTGACCCGCTTTTAAATCTTTAAGTCTTTAAATCTTTGTTCAGAATATACTGAACCTGTTCAAATTCATTCATGAAAAAATCATGTTAATTTCATCATCTTTATCATCATCATTATCATGGAATTTTCATCATCTTTTCTTGGTCTTAAAATCTTTAATTCTATCTGATTCTGATAACTGATAACTCTGTTAATCATGTTGCAATAATATCAAAATAGGTTGCCCAATTTCGGACCATCCGGATTCGGACCAATCCGGATTTGATATCCGGATTCGGACAAGTCCGAAATGATCGTCCTAATTCGGATTAATTCGGATCAGGGGCCCGGATTCGGATCTACCCGAATTAAGCACCCGGATTAGCTCATCCGAAATAGCAACCGAATTCGGACCAAGTAGTGTCCGAAACAGTCGTCAGGATTCGGGTTTGGGACCGAATTAGGATCATCCGAATTATAAGAATCCGAAATGAAAGTATCCGAACCGAAGCTTAGGTCCGAAACATGGGATCCGTAATGGGGCATCATCCGAATTCGGTTATACCCGAATTCGGATCCCACACTTAGTATATTTTCCAGAAAATGTTCTTGGTGTTCTTCATTCGGATTTTTCATATTAATTCCCAAAACTCATTTTTAGTAACATGCAATGTTATATATTGATGTATTATGATTATTGGGTTAATTTTATACCAATTTCTCTATCAATAACATCATATTTTGATCAAGATCATCCAAAATTCATCATTTTTGTCAAGAACATCATTTTCTTCAAAAATTCCGAATTTCTACATAATTTTGGATGATCTAACCATAACTTTGTTTCTATTTCATTTATTAGTTTCAATTCATCATAATCTTTCATAATCTTATACATGCAACCTAAAATCTTAACATTTAAATCCCTTGGTTTCGGTTTTTAATAAAACCGAACCAAACTCTTGAATATTAAGGAAATTTAATCGATAATTACCTTGAATTGTTGCTAATTAATGATGTTTGATGATTTGTTGTAACTCCCCTTGTCTTGATTCTTCAATTAAATCATCAATTCTTGAATTTCTTTGACAATTTGTAAGAGTAGCCGTATACTTAGTGAGAGAGTAGAGAGAGAGAGAGCAATTTGTATTAATGATCATAAATGATCATTATATTTGGTTTTTATATTTCATTTTATCACTTTGTGTATTTAACCCACTAAACTTTTGTATTTTACATCTCTTTTATTTTACTCAATCATATCATAAATATAATTTAAAATTATATTTACTTAATCCATTTCATATTTATTTTATTTTAATAACAACATAAATAATATAATAAAATTATATTATTATCTCAGAATCAATTATTACATGATTAATAAAAGTTAGGTTGTTACATTTTATCATGTAATCTACGTAAAATATATGATAATTGACATTCTACACAACATTCTACGTAGATTGCATGTCATTCTACGTAGATTGCATGTCATTCTATGTATATTGTATACCATTCTACATAGATTGAATGTCATTCTACGTAGAATGCATGATATTCTACGTAGATTGTACATATAATATGTTCGTCGATACTCTACATAGAATATGACAAATTCATTTTTCATGTTTTATAATGAAGATTATTTATAAGATATTAGATTTATAATGATTGTAATAGTTATTGGATGTTTTACATGATAATCTACGTAGATTACATGATAATCTACGTAGATTACATGATAATCTAAATAGAATATAATACAAAGCTACTTGTAAAAAAATCACACATAATCTATGTAGAATGTTATGTTTCTTATATATTTCATATATTTTTATGTTTTTTATACATTTCTATATCTTTTTGGAATATTTTATATCAGTTGCATACCAAGTGTTTGATAAAATGTCTAAATGAAATCTTTTTTTTGTTTCAATGTGTTTTTGATATATTTTATCAGATATTCTACGTAGAATATATGATATTTACATTCTACACGACATTCAACGTAGATTGCATGTCATTCTACGTAGAATGCACGTAGAATGCATGACATTCTACGTAGATTGTACATAGAATATGTTCGTTAACATATTCTATATAGAAAAAAAATATTTTATATAGACATATAATATTTCTATATAAAATACGTTATTTTTTTAGCAATTAAATAATTTTCTATATAGAAAAAATATTTTTTATATAAAAAACGTTTTTTTACTTTAAAAATCAATTATAATGAATGAAAAATAAAATAAAAACGAAAAAAGTAGAGAGAAAGAAAAAAGCAGATTTTTTTCTTCCAAAAATACCATTTTCACACATTTTCAAGATTCTCCACTATCAAAGTTTAAAATAATTACAAAATTGACATCCAATATATCAACCATTGATTCTATTAATCCAAAGGTCATAAAAGGTTCTTAAATTCTTACAATATTTATGGTTTTTAAAAGAACATTCCCTATATATATATAAGATTAATATTAATATTAATATATAAATACGTAACCAAGTTTGACATGTGTTATTAAATTTATTAAAAAAAAATTAAGTATTGCAGAAAGAAAAGATTATCAAGAAACGTAATAAAAAAACAAAATTTCCCAATAAAGATACCGTGAAATTTTTTAAGCCAAAAAAAGGTAACATAAAACTTTTTTTAGCTGATAAATGACATGAAATTCAATTTTTAGGTCGACCAAAGAATAATCAAAGGTTATTTTTGCCAAAAAATGAGTCATAAAATTAAATTTTACATTCTTAAATGGTAATCAATACCACTTTCGTCAAAATTGTATTTTATTTTATCATTCTTGGGTAAAAAAATGTCACATTAACTTTATCATCAAATTTTTTGTTTTATGTTATCTTTTGTATCTTTTACCGATTATACCAACTTTTGACCTGAAAACTTGCTATAGCAGATTACCATCCATTAATACCAACAACTTTTATATTTTTACCAATAATAGCAACAAAGTTTTATATTTTTACCAATAATAGCAACGACTTTTAACTTTCTACCAATAATAAAAACATAACAAATTAAATTTTTCTTTATCTTTAACTAATCATTACTTTATGAAAACTAAATTTATAAAAATCGAAATACAATCAAATAAGTTTATAATCCATTTTTTTGTTTAAGTTTTGTTAGAAATAAATCAAATGCACTTTGTGCCTATAAACGAGATAAAAAAAATATGTTTTCTATAGACATTAAAATATGAAGATTATTTTGATGTGTCATATTTTCATGTATAGCCGGGTTTTATAGGTATAATAGGGTCGACCATTTAAGTGTAACATGACAAAGTGAAACTCAAATTATTTTGTATAATCATCCATAATATAAAGGGATGTATTTTTTAAATATTACTATTTTAAATATCAAATAAATAAAAGACTAATTATCCATAATTAACACATGCCTTGGTTTATGTATTACAGTTTTAAAATTAATACATGCCTTGGTTTATTTTTTCAGTATATCATGAAGAACAATGAAGATCTCCGTGTGTAATGAACTGATAATCAACAATACATGCACAACGTTTTAAATAAATCTCTAGACAATGAGATGTGTCGTTTCCGTTTAAAGTTGTTCAATTTCTTTATTAAGATTCGTTAATTTTTTTATGATTGCTGCTTTTGTTTGTTAACATTTTTATTTGTCTGAATAAATTTTTATTATAAAATTATGTTAGACTATATTCGTAGTTATACTTTGAAACCACATGTTTGTGTATTATTTTATGGGAAAATAATGGGTTTTCATTTTATCATAAATTATTATTAATTTTTTCCCTGTATACTGACTTATGAGAAAACAATCTTTTAACGCATAATTAGTCTTTCGATCAACTCACATGCATTAAACTTAGATATATGTATCGACCTCATAATTATGTGTAATAATTGATATTTATGACTAAAATATAAGTAAATTTTTTCCCGTAAATAATGTATAGTTTTCATAAATAAAATACATTTTTATCATGTGACATTCATGATACAAATAAATATTGTTTTAGTGCATAAAAAATACATAGTTTTTATAAATAAAATATGTTTTTATCATTTGACAGTTTAATTAAAAAAATTTAATTTTGAAAAACGTCACCCGGGCAACGCACGGGTATTCAACTAGTTATTATTATTCATTTATTTATGACATAAATAAATAATGCAAATATTGTTGTAATAAGTATCCAAAAAATAATACAAATATAGAATAATGTGTGTATTATATTTCTGTGACATCTTATTGGGAAAATGAATTGAGTTTCACGTTGTCATGTTATACTTAAATGGTCGCCCCTATCATACCCCTCTCCTATAAGGCTATGCATGAAAATATGACATATCAAATTTAGGAGTGTGCAAAAAAAATAAAAAACTAATCTGAAACCTAAAAAACCAAAAAACTGAAACCAAAAAACCAAATTGTTTGGACTTTAAATTTTCAAAAACCAAAAAATTCGGTTTGGAGGTCAAAATAAACCGGAAAAAACCAAACTGAACTGAAGTTTTATAATTTTAAAATTTATAAATACTCTTCCTTCGTTACATTTCTTCATTTAAGTTTCTTTATTGAAAGTTTTACATGTCTAAATTTCATTTGAGACTAAAACTCACTTTGAATATTAGGATGATTATTATTGTTGTATTATTATTGCATTTTATGTTGTCATGGTTTTGAATGAAGAAAAATGATTTAATGTCTATATCTTGTTTGTGAAAGAATGCATTAAGTGTTATATATTTTGATTTTATGTATCCATATATATGTTTATTCCTATATATATATATATATATATATATATATATATATATATATATATATATATATATATATATATATATATATATATATATATATATATATATATGTGTGTGTGTATATATATATATATATATATATATATATGTGTGTGTATATATATATATATATATATATATATATATATATATATATATGTGTATATATAGGGATTTGAGGTTGTATGGGGCACCATATGCACCGGGTACTAAATGGGAACCAAAAATGCATTGCTTGTTTACAAAGAGTGCATTAATGGCATTTTGGGAATGTTTAATAATATATTGTTAAATTATAAGATTTAATTAAATATTTATCAATTATTTAGGAAGCTAAATAAAATGATCAACCACCTTTCCATAAATCCATCCCCTTTTCTCTCTCTTTCCCTTTCTCTTTCATGGCTAGCCACTCTCCATCTCTCTTTCTCTCAACCAGTTTTCACAAGACAACCACTACTACTACCGCCAGACCCAGCACCACCATCATTGTTCACCGTCGGTATGCAACTCTGCACCATACGATGTTGACGAGAATTTGCTTGCGTCTGTTGATCATGGTGTTTGAGTATCACTTTTTTCACAAACAGTTCATTCTACGATTTTGTATCATGATTATAGCTAGTCAAAGAATTCTAAGATTCTTTATTAATGTTGGTGGTTTCCAAGAAATAGTTGGAGCATATGGTATTGGTTGTTTCAAACATGATGCACAATAGCAATGCATCACGACAATGATGAACACATCGAAGACGTTGATGAACACGTTTAAATTTCAAAGATGCATCACGAAATTGACATGTTTAAATGTCGAAATGCATTACGATTTTGATGATGCATAATGATGGAACAAAGACGATGATGAATATGGTCGAAATGCATCATGTTTGAAATTGAATTGGATGAAGATACATCGTGTTTGAAGACGAATCCAATAAATTGGATGAAGATGCATCATGTTTGTTTAGATTCGGATGGAATATTTTCTGAATTCAAGCATCTTTCGATTTTGCCCTTCCGCGCTCGAGAAGTTATGCACCCGTGCACCCATTTTCAAGTTAATTACCCTTTTGCCACAACAATCTGAACCATTAAAATTCAAGATCTAACGGTGGTGCATAAAGGTTCTCAAAGTGCACAATGCATACAGGTGCCCCATAGAACCTGAACACACACACACACACACACACACACACACACACACACACATATATATACACACACACACACACACACACACACACACACACATATATATATATATATATATATATATATATATATATATTTGTGTGTGTGTGTTTTGGTTTTAGAAAGAAAGAATTGAAATTGAAAACCATGACAAAGAAAAACTGAAACTGAAATAAAAACCAAAAAATCAAATCGTTTAAAATCTAAACCGAACGGTTTCTTGAATACAGAAACCGATGTTTCGGTTTGGTCTCACCCCTAATCAAAATAATCTTCATTTTTTAATGTCTATAGAATACATATTTTTTATATTTTTTATAGGCACACATTACATTTGATTTATCTCTAACAAAATTTAAACGAAAAAATGGATTATGAACTTATTTTATTGTGTTTCGATTTTTATAAATTTAGTTTTTTAAAATAATGATAAGTTATAGATAAATGAAATTTAATTTGATATGTTTTTATTATTGGTAAAAAGTTAAAAGTCGCTACTATTATTAGTAAAAATATAAAACGTTGTTGCTATTATTGGTAAAAAGATAAAAGTTGTTGGTATTAATGGATGGTAACCTGTTATAACAGGTTACCAGGTCAAAAGTTGGTATAATCGGTAAAAAATAAATAAAATTGTTTCTATTAATGATAAAAAATAAATAATGTGGGTATAAACGACAAAACTACAAAAAGTTGTTACTATTTTTGGTGTATAACCCTAAAAAAATAAGAATAGGAGGGACCATTTATGAAAACAAACAATGGTTTGAGGGACTGTCAGTGCAACTTTGAAAGTTAAGGGACCGTTTACATAATTTTAAACAACTCACAGGGACCGTTTTTTGTAATTTACTCTAATCATAAACCACCACATTTAATTGATATTAATGTTCTTTTACGTAATTTAATACTAAAAACTACCGTTAAATCTACTTTTACCAAACACGTTTATAAAACTAAAAGTTTCAGCTCTTTTAAAAAAGATTCTGCTTTCAAAAGCTCCAGCTACTAAAAGCTCTTTCTTCTAAAAACACAAAGCTATAGCTAGTTTGCCAAACATGCATTTAACCATGGGTTACACGATTTACCTATTCAGATTGATCGTGGAACCTGTGATGGGGCCCCAAGAGAATGGGTTACCCTTTTATTATCATACTATTAACAAAAACCCGAGATATATTTGAAACAGAAAAAATTTTGTTGCATGCATTGGCAAAGAGCACTAAATTTTTTTAAACGATGAAATTTTATGAAGTCCTAAAGGTATATGTCCATCGTAAGTCAACAAATTCATACTTTTATTCAGGTTTAAAATAGTTTTTTTTTTTCATTTTAAAGGTACATTATTCTTTTAAAATAATTTTCTTTTAAATTTTTTACATAGACATGTGCATATCACTATATCAATGTTTAAAGTCTATATTCACCAAAAATATCATACATTTATATGTAAAGAAATCATCCGAATTATCAAATCATTCACACAGTTTTTTACGTGAATGGTGTCGATTATTTGATAATTTGCATAGTCGTTTTGATGAAAAGTTTTTATAATATTAGCTTATACACATCTATGTAAATAAAATTTAGGTGAATGACAGTACGTTGGGTCCGCTGGATATTGATAAGTACGTTGTCGAACCTTTATATGTATATATAGGGGAGGGTTCAAGAGAGAACCACAATGCATCGAATAACTTTGGAGAACCACAATGCATCGAGAAAAAAAATACATGGTGTATCATACGAGAGAATTATGCATTACACGTGGGATTATGCATCAAATGGGGGGATTGTATATCACACAAAGAAATTATGCATCACATGTGGGTTTTGCATAACACGAAGAAATTTTGTGCATAACGATCCTCTCATGTGCTCCCATATGAGTATATGAATACAATAAAATCACATGATGGATTGTGTATCAATGCATTATGGTTCTCTAATATTCCGTAATACACATTTGGTTCTCTCTTGAACCCCTATAAATAAAGAGAGAGACCGACAAACAACCGTATCAAAAACAAATTTCACGAGGGTTTCGACCCGTTTGTAGGTACTTACCATGACTAAACATCTAACAATAACGACGATGTGATACCCGAAACTCAAGAACAGTCACCGAACAATGACAAACTGATACTCGTACCCATGACAATGGTGTCAAGCTGTGAAAAGCGGAAATATTGAGAAGATCAAGTATGATCTAATTTCGATAGATTGAAAACAGATACATTTATTTATAGCCTTCTAACTAACTGTATCTAACTAATTTCTAACCAACTAACTGAAACCTATAACTAACTAACTAAATAGCTTATGGTTATTTTTAACTTACAACACTTCAATCTGGAACACTTATATATTTCACTTCCCCCCCTCAAGTTGGAGCTTCTGTCAAGCCCAACTTGTTTATTAGAAAAGAGTGCTGAACAGCTCCCAAAGCCTTAGTCATGACATCAGCTAGTTGAAGATTGCTAGGAATATAAGCTGTTTGTAAGAAACCATCTTGAATTTATCACGTGTGAAGTGACAGTCGATATCGAGATGTTTTGTGCGATCATGATAGCAAGGATTTGCAGCAATTTGTTGGGCTGCTTTGTTGTGACAGAACAGGGTTATAGGAACTTGAACAGGATTATGCAGATCTTGAAGTAAGTATGTAAGCCAAATGAGCTCACATGTTGTAGCTGCCATACTGCGATATTCTGCTTCTGTGGATGACCTTGAAACAGTCACTTGTTTCTTTGTTTTCCAATATACAAGAGAATGTCCCAAGAAAATGCAATAACCAGTAAGAGACCTTCGTGTCATCAAGCAAGCTGCCCAATCTGCGTCTGAGAAACCAGTTACCTTTAGCTTTAGCTGATGTTGCACCGGGTAGAATAGACCCTTCGATACAATTCCTTTCAAGTATCTTAAAAGATGCAAGGCTGCTTGCATGTGTGGTTCTTTAGGAGCAGAAACAAATTGACTGAGATGTTGTACTGCATAAGAAATATCCGGTCTAGTCATGGTAAGATAAAGGAGTCTACCTACCAGCCTCCTGTAAGATTCAGGGTCTGTAATATCAGATCCTTTGTTGAGAGAAAGTTTGAGATGTTGAGGCAATGGGAAAGGAGAAGGTTTAGTTGTTGTCAACCCATCAGATAACAGATCAAGTATATACTTTCGTTGATTTAAGTATGTACCAGCATCTGTCCTGCATAGTTCAATCCCTAAAAAGTATTTTGCTAGACCCAAATCCTTAATAGTGAACTTGTTATCCAAAGCAACCTTTGTAGCACATAATTACCGGTCAAAAGAACATCATCAACATACACTAAAGCTGCTGTAAAATTCTGATTAGTGCATTTGACAAATAAAGAATAGTCATGTTTTGATTGTTTAAAGCCTAAAAGAACAAGGAATTTAGATAACTCTTGATTCCATTGCCTTGAGGCTTGTTTTAAACCATATAATGACCTTCTTAATTTGCAAACTTGTCCAGGCTGAGGTTTGTGATAACCCTCATGAGGTTTCATGTATATGTCCTCTTCAATGTAACAATGCAAAAATGCATTATTTACATCTAATTGATGAAGAGGCCAGGCCTTTGCAGAAGCAATGGCAATCAAAGTTCTCACAGTGGCTGCTTTTGCTACTGGAGAGAATGTATGCTTGTAATCTACACCCTCTCTTTGATCAAAACCTCGAAAAACCAACCTATCTTTCAGCCTTTCAACAGTCCCATCCGGATTGTATTTGGTTTTGTAGACCCACTTTGAAGATACTGCATTATGTCCCTTTGGCAAAACTGTAAGTTCCCATGTATCATTGTTTTCTAAAGCTGCAAGTTCTGTGTTCATTGCCTTCACCCATTGAGAATGTTGAGATGCTTGTTTATAACTTGTAGGTTCTGCAGTAGTGAAAACATTTGCTAAAAATGAAATATAATCAGCTGGAATGTTTCTGAAATCAGAGTCCTTGAACAAAGGATATGTCGTAGTATTAGTTCTTGAAACTGCAGAAACTTTTTTTGTATTAGTAACAAAATCTTTCAACCAGGCATGAGGAATAGTAGACCGATTAGATCGTCTAACATTAGGAGTAGCATGGGAAATGTTTTGTGAAGGAGACATATTACCAACATCTTCAAGTGCAGTGGTATTATCATGAGACTGAGAAATGGGTTCACGAACAGAATGATCATCTTCAATTGCAGCAATATTATCAACAGTTGGAAATAATGTTGATTTAGGTACAGATTGCTGACTTTGTGAAAAGGGAAAAATACGTTCCTTAAAAATGACATCTCTGCTTATGAAAATCTCTTTTCTTTGAAGATCATAAACTTCGTAACCTTTCTGACGTGTTGGATATCCCAGAAACATGCATCTGATTCCTCGTGGGGCAAACTTGTCTTTGTGGGGTTTTGTAACGACAGCATAACATAAGCACCCAAAGATTCTCAAATTATCATAGTTGGGTGGTTTCCCATGAAGAACTTCAAAAGGTGACTTCCATGACAGAATTTCCATGGGCATTTTGTTTATCAAGTATGTAGTTGTTAAGATGCAATCACCCCAAAAATAATCAGGAAGATTTGCATGTATCTTCATAGACGTTGCTGTGTCCAAAAGATGCATGTGCTTTCTCTCAACAATGCCATTTTGCTAAGGTGTATAGACCATAGATAGATTTGTGATGAATAATTCCCTTAAGTTGCAAAATGGATTGTACTTCTTTATTCACCAGCTCAGTGCCATTATCAGACCTTATGAATTTTGGTTTGCATTGAAAATGAGTGTCCACATAGGAAAGAAAATTAGTCAGAATGGATGCAATCTGATCTTTTGTATGTATCAAATAGGTCCACGTGGTTCTAGTGTTGTCATCAACGATTTTTAGAAAATAATAAGCTCCGTTAAGTGCAGCAACTTTGTAAGGACCCCAAAGATCAATGTGCAACAATTCAAAAGGAGCAGAAGACAAGTTAATACTTCGACGAAAGGATAAGCGATGTTGTTTAGCTGTCATGCAAGTCTCACAAAACAATTCTTTATTATTCAAAGTTCTACATGTATCGATATGCAGCAACTTTGACATAAAAGAGTGACCAAGTCTAGCATGAAAATCATTAATATTCAATACATGATTGACAACAGAAGGACTATTGACAGCATTATCTGTGAATTGAATCTCTTTTTGTGGCAGAGACTTGCATGTGTAAAGGTTCCCATATCCTTTACCAACTGCTACAATTTGCTTAGTTGAAGGATCCTGAAATGAAAAGGAATTGGGGAGAAAAGTGCCAATTAACTTCTGATTATTCAGTAATTTGCCCCAACTGAAAGAAGATTAATCTTAAAGTCTGGATTAATTTGGATATTGCCAACTGTGTTCACCATTTTACTTGTGCCATTTTACTTTTTACTTGTGCCATCAGGAAGATTAATCTGTATGGGCTTCCTTGAAAGCTTTACTGATTGAAACATGTTCAAATATGGTGACATGTGATCTGATGCTCCAGTGTCTACGATCCGGTCTTAATATCAATATCAGCATGACATGATAAAGCATAGAATAGGTTATGAAAGGTTGTACTAGTATGTGACTTTGATGAACCTGCAGCATTATTGACTTTGATCCATCAGATGCAGCATCCTTTCCTTTGAACATCTTCATCATCTCTTGTCACACAGCAGCAACAAGTCTTTTATCAATGTCTGACTTTTGCTCATTATTGACCTTATTCTCATATTCCTAATCAAATGGAGTAGCAGTGTTCATTACTTCAAATTCGGAGAATATTTGTTCAGCAACCCTTGGATTTTTCTTTGATTTCTTACCTTTGTACCAATCTGGATAGCCAATCCTTTCGAAGCATTGATCATAGTTGTGACCATCTTGTTGACAGTGTGAACAACGTTTATTGTTCTTGAAATCCCTTTTTGAATTTTGATTAGGCTTATTATTCGACAAGTTGGCAAAAAATGCAGTGGGATCAGGTACAACATTTGTACCTCCTGTTTTTGTTTTTCGACTTGTTGAACTATGTAATAAGCCTTGTTAACATTTGGTAAGGGATCCATGGATAAAATTTGATTTCTCACTGCTTCAAAATCATCATTTAGTTTCATCAAAAACTGCATCAATTTTGATCGGCTATTTATTTCTAAAAACTTTTCTGTGATTCCACAAGTACATTGTTGCATCATTCCACAGGAACATGTAGGAATTCCATTTAAATTGTGCAACTCATCCCAATAACGTTTCATCTTATTAAAGTATGCAGCAACAGACAGATTACCTTGTGCTATTTTGCTAAGTTCTCGTTCAACTTGATATACGAGAGGTCCGTTGCTCTGACCGTATCTCTCTGTTATTTCCTTCCAAAGCTCCCAAGAAGATTGTGCATAGATAAATGCATCAGAAAGTTCAGCGATCATTGAATTCAAAATCCAAGAAGTGACCATATAGTCACATCTCGTCCATCTCTGAAAATCTGCATTGTTTGGGGCTGGTTTCGCTAGTGATCCGTCAATGAATCCAAGCTTCAGCTTCGCTCCTAATGCCATTTTAATTGTTCGACTCCATCCAAGGAAATTTCCTCCATTAAAAGGCGTGTTGGTAAGCATCATACCAGGATGATCAGAATTTGCAAGATGTAAAGGATCGTTGGCAACGTTTGACATATTTGATTCTGGATTTATTGTTTCTCAACTTGGATTGACCATTATTGATCAGGAATGTGAAGAAAAAGGAATCAAAAGATATGCGTGCTCTCTGATACCATGTGAAAAGCGAAAATATTGAGAAGATCAAGTATGATCTAATTTCGATAGATTGAAAACTGATACATTTACAAACAAAAGAACAGCTATTTATAGCCTTCTAACTAACTGTATCTAACTAATTTCTAACCAACTAACTGAAACCTTTAACTAACTAACTAAATAGTTTATGGTTATTTTTAACTTACAGCACTTCAATCTGGAACACTTATATATTTCACACAAGCGAAGGCCCAAGTCAACAAAAGAAAAGGTCCGATGAAAGCTCAATCATGGACCGCACTAGAAGAAATAATGTTGGTAAAATCATGGGTAGATTTTTTTTATGCCCGAATTACTGAAAATCATCAAAGCTATATACAACTTTGAAACCGAGTGCTTGAGAATTTCAACAAACGAGTAGGTGGATCGACTTGCACCATCCACCAATTGAATTAAAAATAGAAGTCATACTACAACAAAAAAAGAAATTGCGAGTAGATTGATATTTCGGCAACACGACCATTTCGAATGCGTGACTTTAGAAGCCGTAATTTTAGTTATTTGTGTAATAATATGTAATTTTATGTAATTAAATACCATAATTTTATTTTTGAAATTAATTACATGTAGTTCTTTTCTAAATAAAAAACTAGAAAAAAATATAAAGATGTATATTTTCACCTTTACGAAAGATAAAACAATGGAGGGTATGAACAAAGAAAAGTTGACATGACACTGATGTGGCAAAAAAAAATGGATATTTAAGAAGGCTCACCATTCCCTCACCCTAAGCTTACACTACAAAAATCTATCTCTGCCTATTCTAATAAAAAGAGTATATATACTATCATATATCGGCTTTTCATTTAGTTTGTCACATGTCAATAGCTTCTTTTGTCACATGTCATTCACTGATATCTATTATCATCTAATCTAATCTAACTAATCTTATAAATAATTAACTAAAATCTAATAAACTGTAATATTTTAAAATTATTTATACATCTTAATTTAGATTTACTTTTTATAAACCAACCAATGTGATACATCGGTATTTAACCTAGTATATTTTATAAATTAAATAAACATCATAATTTAAATAATTAATAATTCATATAAATTGTAGTGAATAAATTACATTATAAAATTAAATAAACATCATAATTTATATTATGACATTAAATAAGGTCGGGGTCGGGGGATTAGAGTGTTCCCCATCCCAAAGCCGCCAACTAAAAGGTATTATCATCAAGTGCAAGGACCAGATTAATCATTCGTTTGTATAAAACTAGGAACTTCATTTAAAAAATGTTTCAGTAACTTGATCGAACAATAAGCAAAAAGTTTGGTTTTTCTTTGAAATTTTCCAGACGATAATGATATATTTGACGCTAAGCATGCTAATCTGTCTACAAAATTTATAAAAACTCAATAATATTATTAGATCGATTTGAACAACTGATAAAATACATGAGAATAAAAACAAAACAAGACAATACCGAGTCTGGATGAGTATACATATTTAAAAATCTGCATAGATCCTAACCAAAATCAAAGAATCAAAAGGAGTGTCGACGCGCCACTCCTTTTGCTTTTTGCTAAGGGGTCTTCCTTTCCCTGCCTTCTCTCGATTAACCCTAACGTCTGCTAAACCCCAAGTACAACTCTTTGTTTCCAAGTTGAAAGATTCGAGCCTCAAAATGCCATCACGCTCAGAGGATGATGTTGCATCGTCAACCTCTGCCATGTATTTTACATACATGGGGCGATCTTTGAACCTATCCAAATCTTGCGGAATTCTAACGACCCTCTCAAGTCCTGGTGACGATACCTATCAAACGAATAGATAAAAAAAATTCTATTGCTTTTATCAATTTCTTGATATCTAGTTTGTTGTTCACTAGATATGCACAAACATACCCTAAAATAGAAAGATTAATTGCATCATAATGTAACTTACTTTCAGTTGATTTCTACAATGAGATCCTACTTTCAAAATCAATATTTAATTAATGTGTGTTTAGTTTCAGAAAATTTCTAAAATTCTTCATTTCACTTTTTAAAATACTACTATTTCATAACCTACCCTATATATCTTGTCTACACTCTTTTTTTCTCTCTTACTTTTTAATTACCTACCCTATATCTATATAATTTTTTTAATTTTCTATCACCTATCTCACTTTTTATAGAAACCCTTGTTTTTTCTTGAAAACTGACATAAAAATGACTAATTTTCGTTAACTAAACACTACATAAGGGTCTGTGTTCCTAGTTTAAAATCAAAAAAAGGTCCATAACATATTACTAATTTAGGTAACCGGACACCTTATCTAATTATAAACTTAATTTTTACAACGTTTGATTTTGAATGCACGAGCCCTGATATAGAAATTGGCGGGAAGTATGAAAAAAAGTAGTTACCTTAATGCATCCTCGGGAAAAAATTATTATATTTGTGCATCCCCTCGTATAAAACCATTGATGTGCGTTATTTAAAAATCATGGATCCGCTACTGCTTCATGTAAAGTAAAGTAAACGAACCCAGAACTCATATACGTGTTTTTCTTTAAAACAAACTCTTTTGGTTGTCATAAGAATGTCATGAAACGAGAAAAAGAATAACAGCAAGGGGATACCTCAAGGGATATATCAACAGGAATAGATCCAACGGCCTCAGCCTCATTTAGCCGCTCTCTATATGCTGTCGAGAAAGCTTCGATATCCTCCATGGTGGGAGAACCAGACCTGCAAAACATATTCTATTTATGAATATGCACAAAAGACTCCTCGATAAATGGAGAAATTCTTTAGGTTTATAGACCAAAACTGAGCATACGCCATACCTCTGAGACATTTTTTTATGAAAAGAAAGAAGATAATGAATGATGTTGCTAATGTTAAAAAAACTGAACGCTTACTTGTTTGAAAGCCTCTCAATGCGCACTCGAATGGCAGAATTTTGCAACGTCTTGAAAGCATAAATTCCCAATTCTCCATCAAAAGACAGAGAAACTTCTTCCGCAATTGCTAATGCTTCTTTATCCCATGTAGTCCCAGCAAGAGAAATTCCACCTCCTCCACCTCCATCCCCAGCCTTCATATAATTATTTTGAGAAAAGTTAAGCTTAGCACTCGATATACAATATAATTTGCATAAAATTTGTAGATCTTTACAAGAAATTTAGTAAAATTCAGCCAACTTACTCTAGGTTCCACATCTTCAAGCAAGTAATCGTCTTCAATATCACCATCCTCATCAAATACCTCTACCGTACAAATCAACAAGAGAAATATTTAAATTGTTATTATTTGTTTTAAAGAAAAGAAACAAAAAAATTTTGCTCATATATGCTAATTTACTTTCTTTCTTTCAAATTGCTTATATATGTAGCAGATCCATATGAGACAAGAACTACAAGTAATAAAAGAGCCATGGAGGAGTTAGCAGTCTTGGTTTTAAAAGGCGCGAGGTCCGCGAGGAGCACCGTTGCGAAGAGGGTCTTGGAGCCCAAGGCTCAAGCACGAGGTGAGATGCTCGCATCACGTACGCGAGGCTCACTTGTTTTGGTATCATATTTTATATAAAATAGCACATTTATACAACTTTAACAACTGAAAATCTAAAATACAAAAATAGAGAGGGATATATATGATACTAAAATTTTAAGTTGGGTATATATGATATTATGAAGGTTAGGAGGGGTATATATGAAATTCTCCCTAATGTAAACACGGTCTTTATTACAAAATCTGAATTACTCAAAAATTTAATCATTGAGCCGCTTATATTGTTTTTTAGGACCAGATTTACTGAAATGACAATGAGGCGCTCGCAACAAACGTGAGTTGCACATGGCCTAGCGCCTCACCAAGCCCGAGGTGCGGTTTTTACAAAACAACTAGCAAGGTGCACCGTTGCGAAGAGGGTCTTGGAGCCCAAGGCTCAAGCACGAGGTGAGATGCTCGCATCACGTACGCGAGGCTCACTTGTTTTGGTATCATATTTTATATAAAATAGCACATTTATACAACTTTAACAACTGAAAATCTAAAATACAAAAATAGAGAGGGATATATATGATACTAAAATTTTAAGTTGGGTATATATGATATTATGAAGGTTAGGAGGGGTATATATGAAATTCTCCCTAATGTAAACACGGTCTTTATTACAAAATCTGAATTACTCAAAAATTTAATCATTGAGCCGCTTATATTCTTTTTTAGGACCAGATTTACTGAAATGACAATGAGGCGCTCGCAACAAACGTGAGTTGCACATGGCCTAGCGCCTCACCAAGCCCGAGGTGCGGTTTTTACAAAACAACTAGCAAGGTGCACCGTTGCGAAGAGGGTCTTGGAGCCCAAGGCTCAAGCACGAGGTGAGATGCTCGCATCACGTACGCGAGGCTCACTTGTTTTGGTATCATATTTTATATAAAATAGCACATTTATACAACTTTAACAACTGAAAATCTAAAATACAAAAATAGAGAGGGATATATATGATACTAAAATTTTAAGTTGGGTATATATGATATTATGAAGGTTAGGAGGGGTATATATGAAATTCTCCCTAATGTAAACACGGTCTTTATTACAAAATCTGAATTACTCAAAAATTTAATCATTGAGCCGCTTATATTCTTTTTTAGGACCAGATTTACTGAAATGACAATGAGGCGCTCGCAACAAACGTGAGTTGCACATGGCCTAGCGCCTCACCAAGCCCGAGGTGCGGTTTTTACAAAACAACTAGCAAGGTGCGATCCCCCCCCCCCCCCCTTTTAACTTTTGTAGTTAGTGTAGGTGTTTAATAAGTTTAGTATAACATCGCAAGTTTTAAAAATCTAAAACTTCGGTATTCAACTAGGTGCATAGTTTAGGCTCAAACTTCTAGCAACCATCCTTTCATCTATATCGCATTCACAGATAATACTAATACACCGCTCTTTAAAATCGGAAGATAGAAACAGCAAGCAGTGATAGATAAGAATGCTAAAAGGGCTTTCTTCTACAAACTTTCTAGACTTTGATCACTTCTGTTAATAGCAATACAACCTTACAAATAATAACTTGAAATACATAATGAATTTTCAAATGATTTACATTCTTTCTTCCACATACAATTATGAGCAAGTGTATACCACCTCATATGTTTTTCGTTCGTATAGCCGTATAGGAATTGTGGTGAGTTTGATGCCAACATCCATGGAAACTATCAATCTGCCTTAGAATTAATCAAATCTATAAGCTACTAAAAACAATTGCAAAATTGCTTCAAAGTTCCAATAAGCTAATCAAATCTATTCAAAAAAGATAAATATTTGACTTTTCTATGTCAAACCCAAGCATTTCAAAATCCATTCTAATTAAGAATATTTGAATATCAACTTTATTTCTAATTGGAGCTTTATTGGAAATTAAGCGCCTTCTCCCAGAATCACACAGAATATGTGACTGAGAGATGAACCCTGATTACCCACAATCCTTCAAACGAAAAAGAAAAAAAAAAAACACAATTAAGCAAATGCAAATATAAATTTACAAACGGAATACCAATTACAGAACTTTAAGTTCAGATATCGCAAATTCAACAAAGCGAATTTAGTCTCCATTCAAAATTCGAAAATCCATTCCTACAGAATTTGGGATTTTTTTTTATGCAATAGCAAATTGGTAAAGAGAATAGTACCGAAATCATCATCAAAATCTTCAAATTCGTCATCCTCTGAAACTTGTTGAATAATGGAAGGAGTGAGAAGAGATTCAGAAGAGGGGTTTTTCTTTTTAGCAGTTACAATACACGAAGTGGTTGTGTATTTGAAATGGTTTATCAGGATTGATGAATTATAAAAAGGGATTTTGGAGAAGTTGATGAATCCGTGGTAGTAAAAGGGATTTGCTTGTGATGATGAATAAGAACGAGAAGCAAGTAATCTGGCGCTGTGATGGTTAGAGATTAAACCCATCTTTTAGCGATATTTTGAACTTGCACACCAATGATTCAAGGATTTTTTTGTTCCTGGGATTACAGGGTATTCCGGCTTGGGTTCGATCTTTGGTTTTTGATAGAAACCAAATTCAAACCATAATTTAAAAAAAAAAAATTGATTTTTAAAAAGGATTATCACCTTGATTAATAAACTATTTACATTTTTCTTTTTATCATAACGATTTTTTTTATTTTTACCATTAAATGGATCTATTGATGTTAACCTATTATTTAATGCATTTTATGGTTTATAACCATGAAAAAGAATATGTAGCATTAGTTACAGTCCCCACCTGAGCAAATGAGTAGTCTAGGAGTAAAAGTAAGATAGTTTGCCGTTCAAATTGAAAAATTAGTTATACTCACATTCTAGAGAGAGAAATGCTTTAGAGAGAGTAGAGAGATGAAGAAACAGTTTACCGTAAGATTTAGGGTTTACAGAGAACTGTGAACCCTTAGCCAACGTTGAAGCCTTCGAATCTGGATTGATTTCGTCTCCTTTGAATAGATTTGTGCACAATTCAAAGGTAAGATTTATGCTGTGTTCTCGAAACTTTTTTAACGGTGGAAAAGA
The DNA here is from genome assembly GCA_020465985.1 of Centrapalus pauciflorus. Classification (NCBI taxonomy): domain Eukaryota; kingdom Viridiplantae; phylum Streptophyta; class Magnoliopsida; order Asterales; family Asteraceae; genus Centrapalus; species Centrapalus pauciflorus. The sequence goes on from JAANYP010003725.1 coordinate 971,825, forward strand.
ATGGAAATAAAAGTAACCCAAAAGAAGTAAAATTAGTTTGTGTTCTTTTGGTTTTTTAGGAAGGAAAAGAAATGAAAAGGAAAGAAATTATAGTGTTTTTGTCTCTAAAACATTTCCTCCCAAAAATGGAGAGAAACCAAATGAAAGAAATTATCTAGAGTAAAGGACATTTTTGGTCCTTGTGGTTTGATGGTTCATCTGGATTCAGTCTCTTAACCATAATAAGGTCAAATTTCATCTCTATTTTGCTAATTTTGTGCCCTTTTAGTCACTCGTCCGTTAAACTTAACGACACAACCGTTAAATTTGTAAGAATGACATTTTTACCCTTTTCATTAAGACGCTTTTAGTCCCTATGGTTTTATTATTTACCCATTTATAGTCCAACATTTATTTTATTTTATTTTATTTTATCTTTATAATTATATTATTTATAGATATACTTAATTTATTATAAACACACTTATTTTATTTATAAATATACTTATATTTTAATATTTTATTTACATTTACTATTGTTCGTATTTTATTTAAAATTTAACTTTTATTTTAATTAAAATTATATATTTTCTTTACTAATTTATCATCTTCTTTTTTAATTTTAATTTTTATAATATTATTGTTGACATTTATATATATATATATATATATATATATATATATATATATATATATATATATATATATATATATATATATATATATATATATATATATATAGAATCAGGTTCATCAGCGTACCTATGAGATTCCAGCGTACCCAGCGTACCATAATGTGAATGATCATTCACATATATTTTTTTTGAATAGAAATGTATAAGACAACATTATAAGACTTTTTTTCAAAAGGAACAACATAATAAATATTGTGAATGATAAAAAAATATCATGTGAATAGTCATTCACACCATTCACATTGTGTGAAATGACCATTCACATTGATGACCATTCACATAAATATGCATTGAGCATTCACATAAGTTTTAAGGACACAGAATGTGTGAATGTATGTGAAATTCATATATCATGTGTATAACATTAATTTAAACATGGTTATGAGAAAAAAAATTTTAAAAAGTTTTTTAAGGTTGGTACCTTCGGGTGCACTTGATTTCGAGAGGTACTTTTTTGAACCTGACTATATATATATATATATATATATATATATATATATATATATATATATATATATATATATATATATATATATATATATATATATCCAACACATATAATATAATTTATGTGTTGATAATTGATTAGGTTGGAAGATACTTGAAGAAATAGTGACTTTGGAAGGGAAAAATATCGACGATATTATATTTACTTAAACACAACTAACAAAATTACATATATAAATGTCAACAATAATATTATAAAAATTAAAATTAATAAAGAAGATGAACTTTAAATAAATTAGTAAAAAAAATATATATTTAAATTAAAATAAAAGTTAAATTTTAAATAAAATACGAACAATAGTAAATGTAAATAAAATATTAAAACATAACTATATTTATAAATAAAATAAATGTGTTTATAATGAATTAAGTATATCTATAAATAATATAATTATAAAGATAAAATAAAATAAAATAAATGTTGGACTATAAATGGGTAAATAATAAAACCATAGGGACCAAAAGCGTCTCAATGAAAAGGGTAAAAATGTCATTCTTACAAATTTAACGGTTGTGTCGTTAAGTTTAACGGACGAAGGACTAAAATGGCAAAATTAGCAAAATAGGGATGAAATTTGACCTTATTATGGTTAAGGGACTGAATCCGAGTAAACCATCAAACCATAAGTATCAAAAATGTCCTTTACTCAATTATCTATCTTCTTTCTTTTCCTTTCCTTTCTTTTATTTTCTTTCCGCACTTAAGAAAACAGCGTTAGGGTTTATGTTCTTGTTAGGATCCAAATATGATCAAATATACATGTATTCTTCCTCTTGATAAAAACCGGAGTTGGAGGAGAGAATCTGGGTTTTCTTTTATCGTTTACAAAGATTTAGGGTTTATGTTCTTGTTAAAAAGAATTGGATTGCTAAATCGTTAACAAAAATTTTGTTTTTGTTTAGACTAATATGATATTTGTTTAGCTTCTATATGTTTTCTTCTTATTTCTTGTTGTTCTTTGATGATAGATAAAGTAGCTTGTTATTTTAGACATTTACTCTACCTTACCTTACCCTACTCTCTCTCATCCACATCATACAACACCCTTTCCTTTCCTAACCTACCTTACCCTTACCATCCTATTTTACTAGGGATGACAATTTCGGCTCATTCAAGCAAACGGGTCAAACTGGTTGATAACCAAAAGTCATTAATTTTACATAATTTTGAAAAGTTTAAAAAAAAAACAATTTGTTTAATACTCCATTTTATAAATTTTCATTTTTGAAAAAAAATTATGTTCTATCTTAATTTTTTACAATAGATCAATTTTACTATCCGGCCCGTTTGGCTTATTGAGTCAAATTTGTCACCCTTAGGGGGCGTTTGGTTCGCGGATTTCCTGGGATTCACTAGGATTTGCATTTAAAATCCTGTGTTTGGTTCGCAGATTTCAGTAAGGATTTGAAATCTCAGATTTCTTAAATCTCTTAGGTGGTGTTTGGTTTGAAGGATTTAAACAACCCATTTAGGATTTGGATTTAGAAATCCTTCATTATCATGTTTGGATACAATATTAAAAGAAAGGATTTAGCTCATTTAGGATTTTAAATTCTCCACCTTTCATAATCCATCCATACCCCTAAACATTTCAAAATCCTATCATTTTAAAATCCATCATTTTAAATTCATTCAATCCAAACACCACCTTATATACTACCATATTTTTCCACTTACTTCACCTACCCAACTTTACCAATCCCATCTTATCTCATCGAGTATGCAACAATCATAATGATTATTTATCATAATCAAGCAACAAAAATAGTTTGATAAAATCTATTATCAATCCTTGGCATTTTCGTTACCATTCTCATTCCTATTACTTTGTTTCAACCAAGCTCCCCCATAAAATAAGAATTATATAACAATTTATTTTGTGTTTACATCTTTTTAAGAAATGCAATATTTATTAAGAACAAAACACATACAAACCAAATTCTAACTTTCTGCAAGATTTAGAAAGAAAAGCAAAAGGGCGTTAAGAAACACTAACATATAATGTAACGTATACATTATACGCTATATGTAAAACATTGTTGCATAGATTGATAACAAAATATGCTAGAGTTCATTACATAAAATTACAATTACACTTTATTACTTGTATGTTTATCAAATACCTACAACATACGTAAAATCATAGAATGGTAAAAGTTACAAGTTAATTGTATAAAATGGTAACAAATTACAAATCTCTATCTATATCTATATCTTCTATATCTATTAATAAAACAAAACAATTCGTGACACGTGTCACTTTCTCAGCTCTACTAATTTTTGTTTTCCCGCTCATTTTGCCTAATATAACATTTTCAATTAATTTACATAATTGATTTTAAATAAACTAAAAGATTACTAATATAATTAATGATTTAAATACTTCCTAATTTAATCTCTAATTTACCTAAAATGTTTTATCAAGAGTTATATAATTGATTTATAAAACAAATTTTTTTTATTTTCAAACTTTAAATTAAAATATCACATGTTTTAATCCTAATTATAATTTATAAATAATAATAAAGGTTTATTATGAAAAAAACCAACATGTTTTCATGTTTTTTTTTTTTTTTTGCGTTTTGTCTCTCCATGTTATTTTTTTACATAGAAGTCCTCAAGTTAATTTTTTTCTTTTTGGTTTAGTGAACTTTGTACATTAGAACCTGGTTTTTCAGTTTTTAAAAACTCGGTTCACAAATTATAATCGGGGCCTAATCTCCAGATTTCACTAAACCAAAAAGGAAAAATTAACTTGTGGTTTTTTATGGAAAAAATAACATGGAGTGACGAAAACGCAACAAACGTAAAAACATGTTGCTGTTTTTCATAATAAACCCTAATAATAAATGAATAACTTTACTTATTTCTCGTGATATCATGTGTCATCACCAAGCGATTTACACGTGTCATATCATATTATAGAATAACAAATAACATATGAATCATATCTTTCTAAACTTACATCTAATATAATAAGATTTAAAATCAATTCAAACCAAATATTCATATTTAAATATTTGATAACTACAACATAATAGAAAGTTTAAAGATTATAAAAAAAACATATTATTATTCATATATATTTAGAATTCTAAAAAAACTATAGTTTATGTCAAATAATAATATAATTCTTTATATTTTTATAATAAAATTAATATTTTTATGTTTTAATTCTTACCTTGTAGCATGTATTTAATACAAACAAATATATATTAAAACATCTGCGTAATACGTGGGTAATAAACTAGTGTTTTATCTAAAATGAATAAATTTGATTTATAATTTTCTATTTTTTTAAGTTTAAACTAAATATTTAATCGTATATGAAATGTATTAATTTAAAATCCGTTCTCATTCTTAAAATTTGTACATTAATATTTTAAAATTTTGTTAACAATCGTAATCGATTTAATTTTTCGTTCATAATTCATTGAATAAAAAAGATTCTTATATATAAAAGCAAAATTATAAGTTATTTATCATTAAAAACACATCTAAATATGAAAAGAGTAACACGATAATAATTTTCATAAAAGCAATGCTTTCTAATATATTGTAAATATTGTTTTCAAATTAAAAGCAAAAACATTACAAAATTGATTTAGGTTTTATTGTAATAATCAGTATTTCAAATATATATTCACTAGTTTATTAACCCATGTATTACATGGATTGATTGAAAAAAAATATTTATATAATAAAAATATTTTAAGATACATTTTCAATAATTATAATATACGAATTATACAAAAAAATTGGTAAATCATAAATTTAAATATATTTTATTGCGCGCATACAGATATTTAATTTAGATTTTATAATAATGTAATACAAGTATAATATTTTTCGTTAACATTCTTTTAGATTAAATGGAAATTATCTGATAGTAATAACACATACAAATATGTTACTAAATTATAATGATAAAAAAATTTGAAATCAAAATTTTTAATTTTTTAATTTTTTTTTAATCTAGAACATAATAACAACTAATGGAAAGTAATACCTGAAAAAATGGTTACTTATATCGGTTACTAAATTTTAATTTAATATTAATTACAAATTTTAATTTAATCTTTTAAACAACTTCTTTTATTATTTGAACAATAGATGATTTTTGCTCTAGAATAATAGAAGAGAAAACTAACGATTGATGTTGATAATATCATGTCAATAATAACTTCAATACAAATGAATAAAATCAAAATTTATTGAATGATTTTAATATATTATTTCTGACGTGTAACAACCTAATTTTGATCTAGTCGTAAAATCAGTAATATTTTGAGCCGATAATGTAATAAAGTTACATTATTTGAATTATCAGAATCAGATTCTTCATTCTGGACTTGCTTATCTTTTCGCTTATTTTTCTTATCGTTACGTCTTTTAGCTTCGGCCTCATCTCTGGCCTGAAACTGTTCTTGCATAATTTTATTCTGTTGTTCTGAGTGTTGTGCTAGTAATTGTTGCATCATCTCAAACATTTGTTGTGGGGTCATGTTGCTTGGTATGTCACCTGATCCTGATCCTGACATCTTCTACTGAAAATTAAAATCAATTTACTATCAGTTTATAGACTTAGATCTATGTACCCTTTTTCCCATCCTAACAGTCTGTACATCCTATCTCAGTTCAAACCACCTAAATGATTGATACATATGTATTGCTTCAGTTTGAGATCAAGTATACTCACGTAATACTTGATTCACGTAAGGGGCGGTTTTCACAGGATGGTATCAGAGCACTAGTTTGAGTGAATCAAGTATTACGTGAGTATACTTGATCTCAAACTGAAGCAATACATATGTATCAATCATTTAGGTGGTTTGAACTGAGATAGGATGTACAGACTGTTAGGATGGGAAAAAGGGTACATAGATCTAAGTCTATAAACTGATAGTAAATTGATTTTAATTTTCAGTAGAAGATGTCAGGATCAGGATCAGGTGACATACCAAGCAACATGACCCCACAACAAATGTTTGAGATGATGCAACAATTACTAGCACAACACTCAGAACAACAGAATAAAATTATGCAAGAACAGTTTCAGGCCAGAGATGAGGCCGAAGCTAAAAGACGTAACGATAAGAAAAATAAGCGAAAAGATAAGCAAGTCCAGAATGAAGAATCTGATTCTGATAATTCAAATCCATAAACCCAAATAGCTCAGCCAAAAGGTTGCAAATTCAAAGATTTTAAAGCCAGCGGTGCCCTGAACTTCGAGGGTACTGTGGATCCGATTCAGGCGATGGATTGGATCAGTCATACGGAAGAAATTTTTAGAATCTCTGACTGTTTAGATTCTAAGAAAGTGAGCTACGCGTCTGCGTTGTTTGTTGGAGCTGCTCGTGCATGGTGGAAGACACAGCGAAGCATATACGGGGAGGAAGTCATTCAGACGTTAGAATGGGAGCAGTTTCTTGATATGTTCAATGCGAAATACTGCCCGGTCGACCAGCGAGATAAAATGGAAGTACAACTGATGCAGCTGACTCAGGGAACGAAGACAGTCGACAAATACGAGCACGAGTTTTCGAGATTATGCGGTTATTCTTCATACCAAGTTGCTACCGAAGAAAGAAAAATGAATAGGTTCCGAGTAGGACTCAATCCCAGATATCGACATCCCATGAGTGCGATCAAATACAAGAGTTACTTGGAAATGGTAGAAGCGGCTAGACAAATCGAACGAGGTTACTTAGAATACGGCGATCAGCTATACGCTCCGTCTACCAATCCGATGAATCCGTCTCCTCCAAAGAAACAGCGATTTGGCAGATTCTTTAAGCCAAATAAATTCCAGACTCAGCAATCCTATCAGCATAGTTCACAACCGAAAGCGCAAGCCTACTCACTGACAAACGAGCCACGATTCTGCAAGAGATGCAGAAAGTCTCACATGGGATTATGTAATCCAGAAGACGTTACTTGCTTCGCGTGCAACATGATCGGTCACAGCAGTGATGAATGTCCGCAGCAGGGACGAGGATGTGCGAAGTGTGGAAAAAGAGGACACTTTATGTACCAGTGTCGTAGCGGACCGCGTTATCAGTCTCAATCATCAGCAGGAGGTTCTACAGGGAAAAGTTCTGCTGCAGCGCCGACTGCACGGACTCGAGCTTTCCAAATTACAGCTGAAGAGGCGAGAGAAACACCAGACGTAGTCACCGGTACGTTTCTGTTAAATACGATACCTGCTCGTGTGTTATTTGATTCTGGCGCTAGTCGTTCCTTCATATCGACTTCTTTTGCATCGAGATTATCTAAGTCCCCATCGAAGCTTCCTGTTATACTTGACATTGAGACAGCCAGTAACAGCTATGTTATGGCTGATTCTGTATATCGAAACTGCACACTACTAGTCGATAATATTGTATTCAATCTCGACCTCATCCCGATTCCGTTGAAAGAGTTCGATGTCATCATCGGCATGGACTGGCTAATGAACAACGAGGCCACAATTATCTGCAACCGGCGAGTCATTAGAATCAAATCTTCAGACGGCCGAGTACTTGAGATCAAGGGTGAGAAGCGGAAAGGTGCACATTGTTTTATATCTGTTGAAAAGGCGCATAAATACTTGTCTAAAGGTCACGACTCTTACCTTTGTTATGCTCTATCTGAGTCCAGCTCTGAAAAGAAATCGTTGTCCGACATTCCTATCGTCTGTGAGTTTCCAGACGTATTTCCCGATGACATTTCCGGAGTGCCACCGGAACGACAAGTCGAGTTCAGTATTGACTTGGTTCCTGGTGCGGCTCCTATCGCAAAAGCTCCATACCGACTTGCACCTGCAGAAATGCAGGAAATGTCAAAACAACTGCAAGAGCTGTTGGAGAAGGGGTTTATCCGACCGAGTTCTTCTCCGTGGGGTGCACCAGTACTATTTGTTAAAAAGAAAGACGGAACTTTCCGTATGTGCATTGATTACCGCGAGTTGAACAAGGTTACAATAAAGAATAAGTATCCTCTGCCCAGAATCGATGATCTGTTTGATCAGTTACAAGGAGCCAGTTACTTTTCGAAAATAGATCTCCGATCTGGGTATCATCAGTTAAAAGTCAGAGAAGAAGATGTTCCAAAGACAGCTTTCCGTACAAGATACGGCCATTACGAATTTCTCGTGATGCCGTTCGGCTTGACAAATGCACCAGCGGCATTCATGGATCTCATGAACCGTGTGTGCAGACCAATGTTGGATAAATCAGTTATCGTGTTCATAGACGATATTCTGATTTACTCCAAAACGGAGGCTGATCATTCTATTCATCTGCGGCAATTGCTAGAGTTATTAAGAAAAGAAAGACTCTATGCAAAATTTTCTAAGTGCGAATTCTGGCTCAGACAGGTATAATTTCTATTATATAAGTCTTGAGCTGTTTCCTTAACTATTCTATGATTCACCTCAGAATTTGAATTTCTATCTTGATTCTTATAGATCCAGTTCCTTGGCCATGTTGTTTCTGGCAAAGGAATTTCTGTTGATCCTTCGAAAGTCGAGGCCGTTCAGAAATGGCAAACGCCTCGCAATGCCTCTGAAATAAGAAGTTTCCTCGGATTGGCTGGTTACTACCGGCGATTCATAAAGGACTTCTCGAAGATTGCTGTACCTCTAACGACGCTAACACGAAAGAATACTCCTTTCGTTTGGTCCAATAAACAGCAAGAGGCATTTGACATTCTGAAGCAAAAGCTTATTCAAGCGCCGATTCTAGCCTTGCCAGAAGGTAATGATGATTTCGTTGTCTACAGCGATGCCTCTGGTACTGGTTTAGGATGTGTTCTGATGCAAAGGGGAAAAGTAATTGCCTATGCTTCAAGGCAATTAAAAGATTACGAGAAAAGTGCACCAACTCATGATCTTGAGTTGGCTGCCGTCACCTTTGCTCTGAAAATTTGGCGTCACTATCTATATGGGACTCGGTGCCAGCTCTACACCGATCATAAGAGTCTCAAATACCTTTTCACTCAAAAAGATCTGAACATGAAACAGCGTCGATCCTTGGAGCTTATCAAGGATTATGACTGCGAGATCTTATATCATCCCGGCAAAGCAAATGTTGTCGCGGATGCGTTGAGTAGAAAAGTGTATCCTGAAAAGTGCTGTTATGCCCTGACTCCAGTTATATTCTCTTCTGATCTTATTAAAGACATCAGAGTTGCCCAAGCCGAAGCAATGAAAGAAGAGAATATTGATTCCGAAAATCTTAAAGGGCAGCTACAATTACTATCTCTGAACCATTTGGGACTTTACTGTCTCCAGGGAAACCGAATCTGGGTTCCTAAATATGGTTCTATTCGTAGCACTCTTCTGTCTGAAGCTCATCAGTCCAAGTTATCTATTCATCCTGGCAGCTCAAAGATGTACTTTGATCTGAAAGCTGACTATTGGTGGCCAGGAATGAAGAAAGACATCGGAAAATATGTTGAAAGCTGCAAAGTATGTCAAATGGTTAAGGCAGAACATCAAAAGCCCTTCGGGGATATGCAACCACTGCCAGTTCCTGAATGGAAGTGGGAGCATATAACAATGGACTTCATTACAAAGTTGCCTAAGACCAAGAAACAACACGACTCCATCTGGGTAGTCGTGGATCGATTAACGAAATCAGCACATTTTATTCCGATGAAAGAAACTTATTCTCTCGATAGATTGGCGCAGCTGTACATCACTGAAATTATTTCACGACACGGTGTGCCAAAGTCTATCGTATCTGATCGTGATAGTCGCTTCACATCCAGATTCTGGCAAGCACTACAAGAAGGGATGGGTACTCGGATTTCTATGAGTACTGCTTATCATCCAAATGCAGATGGCCAGAGTGAGCGTACTATCTTAACTCTTGAAGATATGCTTCGTGCCTGCGTTCTTGATTTAGGTGGTAACTGGGATGACCACTTGCCGTTGGTCGAATTTTCATACAATAACAGTTATCATTCTACAATCAAGATGTCTCCTTTTGAAGCTCTATACGGAAGAAAGTGCAGAACTCCTACCTGTTGGCGTGAAACAGGCGAATCGCCAATAGCAGGACCTGCCCTTCTACAGTTGACTCACGAAAAGATTCAACTCGTTAGAAGGAATATTCTAGAAGCTCAGTGCAGGCAGAAGTCATATTATGACAACCGGCATAGATCAATAAGCTTTGCGGTTAACGATTGGGTGATGCTGAAAGTATCCCCAATGAAGAATGTGGTGAGATTCATAAAGAGAAACAAGCTAGCTCCGAGATTTATTGGTCCGTTCAAGATTGTGGAAAAGATTGGAAATCAATCTTATCGTCTTGAACTACCGACTGACTTAGCTGGAATACATCCTGTATTTCATGTTAGTCATCTAAGAAAGAGTTTAGCTGATGAAAGGGAAGTTCAGATACCACATGTTAACCTGCAGATTGATGAGAAGCTTCGCGTGGTTGAAGAGCCAGAACGTATTCTGGACTCGAAGACCAAAAAGCTTCGGAATAAAGAGATACAGATGGTGCTCGTCCAGTGGAAACACCACAAAGGTTCGCATCAGTCTTGGGAATCGAGAGATGTTATGAAAGCTACTAAGGCAGTTCTCACCAGTCTAGGTCCCACATCATGCAATACGATATCAATCAAACTAAGATAGAGTAATTATAATGCGGAAAATTAAATTACAGTACAAGCTATTAAGATTTAAGTTTAATACAGATTTAAGTTTTTAAATTAAACTTATAAAGGGCACAAGTCTAATCTAATTCATGTCATCATATTATCAAAATAAATCTACCCAGATCACCACAATATCATCATCCAATTAGTACCAAAATGAGATTGTTGAGTAGAGGTCTATGATACTTCTGTCTTGATCTTGTAAGACCTAAGAACTAGGTCCGGCAGGTGACTTTCCTTTGCTTTTTCCTGTAAAATATTAAAGCAACATCTGTAAGCAAAGCTTAGTGAGTTTATAGATTTTCAATATTAACATGCGTGTCAAGCGGAGTCATAATTCTAAGCGTGATAAGTCTTGGCTGCCGCTACAGCCCTCATCATGATTGAGATATAGTATCTTAAGACTTATGTTTACTTCATTGATCAGACTTGATAAGATTTATTCAGCTTGACTAGCCCTTATGGTCTATTGTTCTAGACCCGGCTATTTCACCAGTTCTCACGAACTTGGTAATGACCTCCGATGTTCGGCCATGTTGACCTACTGGTAGCTAGCCCAGTATGTGGCTGATCCCCACGATATAAGCGTGAGTGTGGTTTGAACATCTGTAAAATATTCGAACATACTCGTTGTTACACGAGCTTTCCAAATCACCGCCGAGGAAGCCAAAGAAACGCCTGATGTAGTTACGGGTATGTTTTTACTTAACTCGATTCCGGCACGTATACTCTTTGATTCTGGCGCAAGTCATTCTTTTATATCGACTTCTTTTGCATCAAGATTACATAAAGCTCCATCAAAACTCCCTGTGATTATAGACATTGAGACAGCCAGTAACAACTTTGTTATGGCTGATTCCGTTTATCGAAACTGCACTCTACTTGTAAATAACATTGTATTCAACCTCGATCTCATCCCGATTCCATTAAAAGAGTTCGACGTTATTATCGGCATGGATTGGCTAACGAAAAATGAAGCTACTATTGTCTGCAACCGCCGAATCATCCGAATCAAGACTACAGACGGCCGAGTGTTAGAGATTAAAGGCGAAAAGCGAAAAGGTGATCACTGCTTCATTTCCATTGAAAAAGCACATAAGTATCTATCTAAAGGTCGCGAATCTTATTTGTGCTATGCTTTATCCGAAACCAACCCTGAAAAGAAATCTCTGTCTGATATCCCGATAGTCTGCGAGTTCCCGGACGTCTTTCCTGACGACATTTCTGGAGTGCCACCGGAACGTCAAGTCGAGTTTACTATTGACTTGGTTCCTGGTGCGGCTCCTATCGCAAAAGCTCCATACCGACTTGCACCTGCAGAAATGCAGGAAATGTCAAAACAATTGCAAGAGCTGTTGGAGAAGGGGTTTATCCGACCGAGTTCTTCTCCGTGGGGTGCACCAGTTCTGTTTGTTAAAAAGAAAGACGGAACTTTCCGTATGTGCATCGATTACCGCGAGTTGAATAAGGTTACAATAAAGAATAAATATCCTCTGCCCAGAATCGATGATCTGTTTGATCAGTTACAAGGAGCCAGTTACTTTTCGAAAATAGATCTCCGATCTGGGTATCATCAGTTAAAAGTCAGGGAAGAAGATGTTCCAAAGACAGCTTTTCGTACAAGATACGGCCATTACGAATTTCTCGTGATGCCGTTCGGCTTGACAAATGCACCAGCGGCATTCATGGATCTCATGAACCGTGTGTGCAGATCAATGTTGGATAAATCAGTTATCGTGTTCATAGACGATATTCTGATTTACTCCAAAACGGAGGCTGATCATTCTATTCATCTACGACAATTGCTAGAGTTATTAAGAAAAGAAAGACTCTATGCAAAGTTTTCTAAGTGCGAATTCTGGCTCAGACAGGTATAATATCTATTATATAAGTCTTGAGCTGTTTCCTTAACTATTCTATGATTCACCTCAGAATTTGAAATTCTATCTTAATTCTTATAGATCCAGTTCCTTGGCCATGTTGTTTCTGGCGAAGGAATTTCCGTTGATCCTTCAAAAGTCGAGGCTGTTCAGAAGTGGCAAACACCTCGCAATGCCTCAGAGATAAGAAGTTTCCTTGGATTGGCCGGTTATTATCGGCGATTCATAAAGGACTTCTCAAAGATTGCTGTGCCGCTTACAATGCTAACACGGAAGAATACTCCTTTCGTTTGGACCGATAAACAGCAAGAGGCATTCGATATTCTGAAACAAAAGTTGATTCAAGCGCCGATCCTAGCCTTGCCAGAAGGTAACGACGATTTCGTTGTTTACAGCGACGCTTCTGGTACTGGCTTAGGATGTGTTCTTATGCAAAGGGGAAAAGTAATTGCCTACGCTTCAAGGCAATTAAAGGATTACGAGAAAAGTGCACCAACTCATGATCTTGAGTTGGCTGCCGTCACCTTTGCTCTAAAAATCTGGCGGCATTATCTTTATGGGACTCGGTGTCAGCTCTACACCGATCATAAGAGTCTCAAATACCTTTTTACTCAGAAAGATCTGAACATGAAACAGCGTCGATCCTTGGAGCTTATCAAGGATTATGACTGCGAGATCTTATATCATCCCGGCAAAGCAAATGTTGTCGCGGATGCGTTGGGTAGATTTATTTTGATAATATGATGACATGAATTAGATTAGACTTGTGCCCTTTATAAGTTTAATCTGAAAACCGTAACTGTATTAAACTTAAATCCTAATATTTTGTACTGTAATTTAATTTTCCGCATTATAATTACTCTATCTTAGTATGGTTGATATCGTATTGCATGAATTGGGACCTAGACTGGTGAGAACTCCTAATTTTGATCTAGTCGTAAACTCAGTAATATTTTGAACCGATAATGCAATAATGTTGAATTATTTGAATTATAATTTAATTAATAATGAAATATTAAATTAAATTATATAAATATTTAATTTATGAATTAATTAATTATTAAAGAAAATTAAATATTTATATAATTTAATTTAATATTTCATTATTAATTAAATTATAATTCAAATAATTCAACATTATTGCATTATCGGTTCAAAATATTACTGAGTTTACGACTAGATCAAAATTAGGTTGTTACATGACGAAAATTTAAAACACTTTTTTCTTAGAATTAATATTATATTCTCAATAATTAGTGCTTCAAGAAGGAAAGTCTTATTTTAGAAAAATTAGGAGGGAAAAATAAAGATGAAAATGCATGAGAGATTGACATGTGGCATACATTGTTCTCATTTATTATTAAGTATAGATATCTTCATAATATATTTATTATAATAAGAATAACAAACAATTTTCAAATATAATTTTAGTTAATTATCTATGTCAGTTAATATCAAAATATTAGTACTTTATTATTTTTTATAATAATATTTTAAGTTATTATATTTAAAAATATAAATATTTTTTACACATCCCCTGTGTATTACATGGGCAATAATCTAGTATTATAATAAAAGAGAACATTTCTTGACACATGTCATTCTCTTAATGCATTACTTTTATATTTTTCCGCTCTTTTTTCCTAATTTAGAACCATACAATAATAAATTCAATTAATGATAGAATAAATAAATAATCTTTTAGCTTTCTTAATTTCCTAATTTATTTACTTAATTAATCACTTCAATTCATTATATTAAAAGCAATTAAACTAATAGCTTACTAATAATTGAAACATATATATTTATTTAAATTTATAACATGTATATTAAGAATTTGTATTTATTTTTTATAAACTGTATAATTTTTTTTTAACAGCAAACTATCTTACTCCTACTCCTAAACTACTTATTTACCTCCAGACTTACTTACTCCACCTAAATTTCAACTTGGCTCCGACGGGGATCGAACTCGTGACCTCTCACTTACAACGACACCCTCTTACCGCCAGGCCAAAAGCCTTTTGGTTATAAACTGTATAATTGATATCTTAAAACATGTTTCTATCATGAATATTTATTTATTAATATAGCATAATAAATTTTATTTTATAGTTAAATCATAACTAGTATAAAATGTTGACAAGATCTGTATTTATTTTTTATTGAATGTATATAGAAATCTTAAAACATGTTCTTAGCATGAATATTTATTTATTAATATTTCATAATAGAATTTATTTTTTAGTTAAATCATAATTAGTATAAAACTAGTTGTTAGCCCACGTATTACGTGGATGTATAATTTATAAATTAATTATCTGCTAAAAATCTATACAAATGTAAATTACATATTAAAATATTTATTTTTCTACCAAAAAAAGTTACAAAAACACTATTATTTTTTGTTATGAACATAATTAATTTTTCTATTGTAGTATGAATAGTACTAATATGTGTTATCGTTATAAAACTCTTTATTTTTTTATTTATTTATATTTAACTAATAAAAATTCATTAAAAAATAGTTTTACATAACACACAATTTAAATAGTTTTATTAAAAGAATTTATAAAACATTTCATTTGCAATACTACATTATTTAACATTTAAATGTACGAAATAGTATCTAGTTAGCTAAATTAAAAGTTAGATATGGAAGATATTAAAATCATCTAAAAAATTATTTTTATTTATAGGAGTTAAATTAGGTAATACTTGATTGTAGTTTTACTTAATTTTTAATACAAATTACATAATTAACTAAGGGGGATTATATATGGAAAATTGAGCGGGAAATGAAATTTTAATCAGATGAGGAAGCGACACGTGTCGCTAGACGTTTTCTTTTATTAATAGATATAGATGTTTACAAATACATACAGTTTTCATTCTTATATTTTATATGTTTACATTCATAAAAATTCTACAAAATTATTGCTTTTTAAAACTTAAACTAAATGTTACATGTATCAATGTTATATAAAATGTATACAAGTTTTAAAATCTACTTTTATTCTTTTAAGTTTTTCATTATTATTACGAGTACTTATTAGTACCAACAATAATCAATTTTAAATTTATTTATTTATCAGTTATACTAAAACCATGAATAAAAATTTTCTATAGCTATGGGGGCGTGATTTTAAACTATATAATATTGTATATACATTTAAATATAAATTACAAGAATATGATTTTCTTCATATATATAGTACATTTAATAATCAAATATTTAAATAAAATATAGCAAAAATATTGTTTCAAAATTAACATTAACAGAATTATTATAAATTTTTATTAATTTTTTATAATATGATGAAAGTTTTAAACATGTTTTTATTTTAAATCTTTGTTTATTTTTACAAAGTTATAAAAAAATATATTATTTAATAAATTTTATGTTATTTTCTACGTAACATTTATTTATATAATAATGTTGTAACCATCAATCAATTTAAAAATCTAAATTGTAATAAAATATATAAGTATTTTATTATATGTGAATTAAGATATAAATTTGTATCAATTAAAATATATTAAATTAAAATTAAAAAGTTTTAGAAAATCGTAAAAAATAGCTATTATTTATATCAATTTATTATTTATAAATTTAGAAAAATAATAATTAGAGTAAATTACAAAAATAGTCCCTGTGGTTTGGTCGAAATTATGGATATGGTCCCTGGTCTTTAAAAATTACATAAATGGTCCCTCAAAACACTATTTACTTGTAAAAATGGTCCCTCTTTCTTTTAACTTTTTTTAAATGACGGTTTTGCTTTTTTGTCAATAAAAATATGGTCCCTCAACAATGTCATTTATTTTCAATTTTAGTCCCTTTTAAAAAATTTCACCTATTCTTTAAATTTAGGGTAAATTACAAGTTTCGTCCCTGTGGTTTATTGGGAATTATGGATTGGATCCTTTAACTTTAAAAATTACACTGACAATCCTTGTGGTTGAAGTTTTGTTACGGATATGGTCTTTTGGCAATTTAAAATGACCATTTTACCCTTACTTGTTTAATAATTAATATTAATGTTATTTTTATTGATATTTCTATTATTATTAAAATAATAGACTAATCTAAAAAATTAAAAATACCAATAAAATTAATTTAATATAAAAGACATAAAATTGAATAATAAAATATTAATAAAGACAAATGCATAATAATTTTTATTAATTAAAAACTAAAATATAACGTTTGGAGTTTAAATTTTTTACTTTTAAAAATAGTAAACCTTTTTTAAATAAAAAAATAGATGTAAACATTGTTAAAAAGATATTAATTTTTTTTTTGACGTTTTTTACATAAACAAGTTTTTAACACCTTCAATAAATGTTTAAAAACATTTTTATAGTTTAAACAGTTTAAAAACTTAAAACATTTTGAAAAACTTAAATTTCTTGAAAAGTTTAAAATAAAAATTTAAAACATTTCTTGAAAAAGTTATTTTTAAATGTTTTTAGAAAAGTTATAGAAAACTATCAAAAAACTTCAAAAACATAAAATTTATTTATTGTTCATCAAATTGTTTAATTTTTTTATTTTATTATTCATGAAAACATTTAATTTTATCAACGAAAAATAAAAAGGAAACCTAAAGTGAAAAGACTATTTTACTTTTAGTTTTTAATCGTCAAAATGATGAAATAACAATTTATATGTTTTTGAAAATATTTTAATCATTATTAAAATTCATTTAACGTAAAAAGGATAAAAATGAATACTTAATAAAAATAATTTATTTTATGATTTTCTAAAAGTTTACATTTTATTTTTAAAAATCTAAACTCAAAACGTTAATTTTTAGTTTTAATTGATAATAATAATTATTCGTATGTCTTTAAAAATAATTAATTATTTATTTTCATGTGTTCTAAACTAAATTAATTTTACTGGTTTTTAAAATTATTTTATTATTTTATAATAATAAAATACTAATAAAAACAACATTAATAATACTTGTTAAACTAGTAAGGGTAAAATGGTCATTTGAAATGGCCAAAAGACCATATCCGTAATAAAACTACAACCACAAGGACTGTCAGTGTAATTTTTAAAGTTAAAGGACCCAATCCATAATTTCTAATAAACCACAGGGACGAAATTTGTAATTTACCCTTAAATTTATCATTATTATTAATATTAGTATTTATACATTTTTATTTTTTAAATATATTTATGTTATAAAAAATATTGATTTTTTATTTATTATAAATTATTCCAATTATAATATTTAATTTACTTAATTTACGTTTCTCTTGTATATTCAATTTAATTATTAAAAATTTATTTATCTTATGTTTCATTTGATAAAATATCTATACATTTATATCTTTTTATATTATTATCTAACTATTTCATTACGTTAATATATTTTAATTTAATTATACTTTTTAACAATATATATACACTAAGGATTTAACATTTTGATTTAAATATTTTTGTGTTAATGTGTTTGGATTCAAATTTAGTATTTTATTTATTACTAAATATTGTGTAACATTAATACGTTTCAATTTAAACTTCGTATTTTATTCGTTTTGTTTTAATTATTTCGTTACTTACTACATCTCGATTTAATTGTATTTCTAATAAAAATATGTAGACTTAAAATTTTATTCATTTTCATTTATATATTTTTTACGTTTTTAAGTTTTGACTTAATTTTGAAGAAAAATATATATACAAATTATTTTACTCATTTTTAACTTAAATATTTGTAACATTAATACATTTCAAATTAATTATAAATTTGAAGTAAAAACTATATAAACATTTATATGTTTTGATTTAACGAAACATATACGTTTTGGATTGTATACTTTGATGGATGCATTTTGGTTTATACTTTGTAATTAAATCAAACATATTAATCTAACAAAATAATCAGAATAAAATGAATAAAGTTGTAGTGTAAACTAAAATTTATTATTACAAAAAATTTTAAAATAAAATGAATTAAATCAAAAAAATAATTAGAAGAAAACAGTAGCACGAGTGCCAATTAAATAAATTTAAATATTCAAATTAGAATAATTCTAATAATAAAACAAATATATTTTAAGAAATAAAAATAATAATAATAATAATTAGTTTTCTAAATTAACATTTTTAAATTTAAACATAAAGTAAAATTTTATGTAAAGGACTAAAGTTGAAATTAAATTCCATAGTTGAGGGACCAAATTGTTATTAAGAAAAGGGCAAAACCGTCATTTAAAAAAAGTTAAGAGAAAGAGGGACCATTTTTGCAAGTAAATAGTGTTTTGAGGGACCATTTATGTAATTTTTAAAGACCAGGGACCATATCCATAATTTCGACCAAACCACAGGGACCATTTCTGTAATTTACTCTAATAATTATGATAAAAATATTATTATTCTTGTATTAATTTAAATAATAAAGAGTTGTGTGTTTTTATTTTTACTTATATATAATCCATATAAATAAATTATATTTAAAATACGCACGTAATATGTGGGTCAGAAACTAGTTAATTGTATTAATTAATAAAAATTAGTTGATTACATAGATCAGTAAAAATGGTAAAGGATGTTCCATAAAAATGCATTTAACCCTTATTAAATTAGGGGGTGCTTCGAATAAAAATAGGATTAGGATTAACATTGAGAATACTAATAAATGATAATGAAGATCATTGTATTCATTTTGATCGGGCTAAAATGAGGATTCATCATCGTTATCATAGATATTTGGTTATTGCACTTAGGAGTAATTACCGTCACCATCACTACCACCGCCACCGCCACTACCTACCACCATTACCAACACCATGTTGTCATTGCCACCTGTCACTGCCTTTACCATTGTTGTCATCACCATGACACCACTTTACCCGTTGCTGCCACTGACTACCACCCTCGTTAATGTGTTTAGGACTTTAGGGTATGGTAGGGGTAACATAAAATCAAGGTGTACACGATAGGGTGGTTGGCTAAGATGTGGGTGGGGTGGGGTAGTATAAGGATGGATCAATAAGGATAAGGGTAAAGATAGGGGTGAAAGGGTAGGTAGGTGTAAGGCATGGTATTATATAGTTTGATTGGTATTGTTAGGGTAAAGAAGGTAGAAGTTCAGGGGTGGCATGGGGGTAGGGTGGGTAGGTAAGTTAGGATATGATAAGTAAGGTAGGCGGTGGGGTGGATGTCTTATGTGTATAGTAGGCAATCATTCCATTTTATATTGGTTTTACAAGTGATTAAATGATATTAGTTGAGGTAAAAATGCATATGATATTGGTACTTTTGATTGAATGTTGTAGGTGTGGATGAAATTGGAGCTAAAACGAAGATTGAACGAAGAAAAATGGAAGAAGACATCAAGTCAGTGTTGAGCCGATGCATGCGATTTTCATTAATACGCATCCGACGTTGGAATGGAGATAGCCAGCGAACAGCTGAATATTTTTAGTTATCCATACTTATCAATTTGGTTACAGCTTGTAACACCAATGGGTCGCTTTTGTATGTTTTCCTATTTATAAAATAACCTCTGGAGATAGATTGATAATACAAAAAACAATAGAATTTCCTCACACACACACACACACACAAATACCAGTTTTAGAGAGAGAAATAAATGATTCAAATGACTCATTTCAATTGGTTATAGATGTCAACTAATTAGAACTTTTTGGGGTTTAGCCCTTTGGGTATGAGAGGTGATATGTAAGTATGAGGTCACGGGTTCGACTCCCGTCGAAGGCAAGTTGGAATTTAGGTGCTAAATGTAAGTTTTGAAGTCACCGTTCAAAAAAAATTAGAACTTTTTGAGATTTTTTGCATTTTACACCCTTTGACTTGAAACTTTTATGGTTTTCTTGTATTTAACTCAAACCTTTATGTTTTCCAATTTAACACTTTTGTATTTATAAGTAACACTAATCTTAAATTTATTTTCATTTATATCATTAAATTACATGATAACAATAATACAAATTACAAATAAAGCAAATTAAAGTCGAGAATGTTACAATCCAAAACACCTAAACGAAACCCACCACCACTAATAAGCAAATTTCATTTGGAAACCCTAATCCGAAAATCAAAAGGTTCATTGATTTGCAACCCAAATCCAAAATCAAAGACATCGAGCTACTTTGAAAAACACGTAAATCGAAATCCTAAATTTAAAACACCATATCGAAGTCTTAAATACTTAAATAAAAATCTTAAATTACATGATTTAAACACAATCCTAAAAGTTCGTTCACACATACTTTTAAAGCAAATCAATGTCTATGTAGTGAGAGTTCATCATAGACGATATTGATGATTTCATTGGTTATTAAAAAAATGGGAGACCATATATGGAGATGAAGTTGGAATCAGAGAGCTTACGTTGGAGATTGAGATAGAGATGGTATTAGATTTGCTTTCGGTTTTTGGTGTTGTGAATATGAAGGGAGAAAGAAAATTCTAATTGCTATAAAAGTGACGCAAATCAAGTTTATGTATGCCATGATGGACATTTGCCTGTTGTTAAACTAAATATCATGACATTTACCTAGTTTTGAATAAAGACAATAAACAGTCACTGTTTGTTCGGTTGAAAAATCAATTTAGGGGGCGTTTGGTTCGCAGATTTTTTTTCTATGAGATTTGCATTTTATCAAGGAGTTGCATTATGCAGCATTTGCATTTGTCAGGATTTTGTCAATGAATTTGCATTATCTGTGAAGACCTCCCCTTCCGGGTCAGTCCTCAGAGTCTAGGTCCCACAAATAGCAATACGATATCAACCATACTAAGATAGGGTAATTAAATTGCGGAATAATAAAATTACATGTACATACAAGATTAGGATTAAGTTTACATATTTCAAAATAAAGTTATAAAAGGGTAACATCTAATCTAGTCATAACATCATACATCACGTCAAGTCTACCCAGAACCACCACATTTGCTGTCTTCCAATCAGTACCAGAGAGTTTGTTGAGTAGTGGTCTAAGAAAGCTTCAAAACTTGGATCTTGAATGACCTAAGTACTAGGTCCTGCAGGTGATTTTCCTTTGGCTTTTCCTGTAAAATATTAATGCAACATCTGTAAGCAACGCTTAGTGAGTTTATAGATTTTCAATATCAACATGCGTGTCAAGCGGAGTCATTAATCTTAGCGTGATATGTCTTGGCTGCCGCTACAGCCCTCATGATTGAGATATAGAATCATAGAATCGGATGATGTTCAAGCCACACTCACGCTTAAATCGTGGGGATCAGCCACATACTGGGCTAGCTACCAGTAAGTCAATATGGCGGAACATCGGAGGTCATTACCAAGTTCATAAGAACTGGTGAAATAGCCGGGTCTAGAACAATAGACCATAAGGGCTAGTCAAGCTGAATCAATTCTATCAAATGTCTGATCAATAATGGAAAAATATGTCTTAGAAGTCATGATAGCAATGAATCATAAGGCAAAGTCTGAAACAATATTAAATGCAATATGAAAAGATAATCAAATAGCTATCATGATTCACTGGGCAACACCCATCCATGGTGTGCACAGGTCTCAATCCAGCTGATAAATGAATGTCAATAAATCTAACAGCAGCAATATATCTCAACCGGATCTATGCATGTTCAATCTGAATATCTATAACTCACAGGTCTGGGTCTTGGTCAAACAGATATATGAATCTGCCACCTGAGTTATCTCAGGATTTTGTCAATCTGTAATCTGTCAATTCTTTTCAAATCAGAGACCCGCTTTCAAGTCTTTAAGTCTTTAAATCTTTGTTCAGAATATACTGAACCTGATCAAAATCATTCATGATAATATCATGTCAATTTCATCATCTTTATCATCATCATTTTAGTCTTTAAATTCTTTGTGTCAATGTTCAGATATCAACTGAACCTGTCCAGAATTATCATTGTCAAATCATATCAATTTCATGTCTTTTTCATAATCTTTATTTTATCTGATTCTGATAACTGATAACTCTGTTAATCATTTGATTCCTTTTTCTTTAATTTTGTAAAAATATCAAAATAGGATATCCAAATTCGGATCATCCGGATTCGGACCATCCGGATTCGGACCAATCCGGATCTGGCACCCGGATTCGGACCAATCTGAAATAGCCACTCTAATTCGGACCAATTAATCATCCGGTATTCAGATTCATCCGAAATGGGCATCCCAATTCGGACCAAGCACACATCCGGATTCGGTTCATTATCCGAAATTGATATCATCCGAAATTGATACTATCTGAAATTGATACCATCCGAACTCGGATCATCCGAGTTCGGACCAACACTTAACAAAATATTTATTTGTTATCCGAAGTATGGGACCGAGATGGATTTCATCCGAATTTCATGGTCCGAAATGGGACATCATCCGAATTCGGATCATCCGAATTCGGATCCCACACTTGTTATTTTTCCAGAAATTGTTCTTGGTGTTCTTGGTGTTCTTCATACGGATTTTATTAATAATTATCAAACTTTCATTTTTATCAACATGCAATGAAATATATTGATGTAATATCACTTTTTGAGTGTTTTTATACTAATTTCCCTATCAAAAATACTATAAATTCATCAAGATCATCCAAAAATAACCATTTTTGTCAAGAACACATTTTTGTCCAAAAACTTCGATTTCTGATTAGTTTTGGATGATCCAACCCAAAATTTTAGTTTCTATCACTTTTATATACATAATTTTATCATTATTTATCAACATTTCTAACATGCAACTTATAAATTTCACATTTTAATTCTTTTGGTTTCGGTTTTTCATAAAACCGAACCAAATTCATATTATTTTGAAATTAACATAATTCTTACCTTAATTTCTTGCAGATTAATGTTGCATGATGTTGTTTGTAACTTCTTGTTGTCTTCAATCCTCAGTTTAATGCAAGATTCATAAGAATTCTTGATAATTTTGGTGATATCCGAATGGTATAGAGAGAGAGAGGTTTTTCTTTAAATGTGTATTAAATGGCATAAATTGAGGTTTATATACATCATTTAATTATATTTGCAATTTAACCCACTATATTTATATATTTTACATCTCTTTAAATTTTAATCATCTTTAATAATTTATAAGATAAATATAATTTAATTAAACTTATTTCATACTTAATTAAATTACAAGGCAAATAATGTAAATAAATTACATTATCGAATCAAAATACTGAAATTAAGTTCAATTGAAAGTTAGGTTGTTACATTATCTTATAGAAAAAATTTGCTAATTTGAAAAATGCAAGATAACTAGGATTTAAAACCCTAGAGGGGAGGCTGGGATTTTAAATAACAAAGAATGGAGGGATTTTAGAAATCCTAGGATTTTAAATCCTTACTGAAATCTGCGAACCAAACACAGGATTTTAAATGCAAATCCCAGGAAAGCCCAGGAAATCCGCGAACCAAACACAGGATTTTTTTAGTTTAATAGGATAATACGAGTTATCTTTTAAAATCCCCCATCTAGCCTTCAAGATCCCAAAACACCTTTCGATAACATTCCTTGCAGATGAATGCTTCATATTATAAAATTCTTTGGCCGTCACAGGTTGGTGTCCATCTTGCCAATCATTTAAATGATATCTTTGACCTCTATAAGGGGCTAAGAAGCCTTCTCCATTTGTGTATCCGACATCAACCAAGTAATAACCTAATGATAATAAAGTATAGTAGTTATTTCACTATCAAACTATTTAAATTATACTTTTGATATCTATTTACATACCCGGTCTTGGAACTTTCAATCCATGTGGCCTAAGAAGAGCATCTCGAAGAACTCTAGCATCAGCTGCTGACCCTTCCCGTCCAGTTAATACATAGATAAACTGCATATCTTGGGAACACACCCCTAATACGTTTGTTGCAATATCATTCTTCCTTGTTATATATCTAGGTTTATCTTCAAGTGGTACTAAGCACTTTATGTATGTTCCATCTAAAGCTCCTAGACAATTCTAAAATCAATTAAAACAAAATTGGTCATTATAATTGATAGTTCTAATGAATATATATACCTTATGAAATAAAAACTTAAAAAATATGTATATACCTTAAACCACTTCCATCTTGGATCGGTAGAATTTTCAGGAACAGGTTCCGGTTTCTTAAGCAAATGTGAATGCAATCTTATAACCGCATTGCAAACTCGAGTGAAATGTCTACTAATGGTTTCTCCCGAACGATGAAAACGACATATTATAACCCGATTCTTAACGTTATGAGCAATAATGTGAAGAAAAATCGCAACTTGTTCATCGATACCAATGTTCCTACTTGCTCGTAACCCTCCTAGTGTTTCAAGCATGAGACACAATTTTGTAAAACATCTTCGATTCATCCTAATTTGGGATATGGCCATGACATCACTTTCCTATGCAATATTGGGTACCGATCGACCTTTGATGAGGTGCTTCGAATTCTAGGTTTGTTTCTCCTTTTGACTAACAACATCGAAAAAGATAAATATATATATATATATATATATATATATATATATATATATATATATATATATATATATATATATATATATATATATATATATATATATATATATATATATATATATATATATGACAACAACAACGCTGAGAACATAACACGATTCTAGCAACTTATTATCATCTTCCGTTCTCTTTTCTTTACGTTGGCGTGTGGTTAAACTAAGACACGCCATTTCTTGCAACAAAAATCAATATAAATGATCAATTAACAAGTAATTTCCCTTTGAATTTCATAAACAAGAACATATATTCCAAAATCAGCTTTGTAACAAATCAAAATATATTCCAAAATCAGCTTTGTAACAAAAATCAAAATATCATATATTGTTCTTTCACTAGCTTTGTAAAAATCAGAAACATATATTCCAAAAATCAGAAACATTATCAAAGACATATTCAGATGCATAAACATAATCAGAAACATTATATCCCAAAATATCAATATATATTCCAAACATTATCGAAATCAGAATCATCACCGAAACATAATTGAAATCAGAAACATCATCGAAACATTATCGAAATCAGAAACATTTTCGAAACATAATCAGAATCATTATCGAAATCGGAAACGGAGAAAGAGAGGAAGAAAATACATGCTGTGCGCTGTCAACCGAGAAAGAGAGAAACCAAGAAGTTGCGGCCAACCGAGAAAGAGAGGAACGGAAACCAGATGCAGCCGAGAGGAAGAAGGAATCAGGAACGGAGAAACATACGAATCAGATTTATACATCATACATACATAGAAATCGAGAAAAGAAAGGAAGAGAATACGTATCTATCTGTGCGAGAAAGAGAGGAACCAGAACCAGTTTCAGGCGAGAGGAAGAAGGAACCAGGAAGGGATAAACATACGAATCAGATTTATACATCAAACATACATAGAAATCGAGAAAAGAGAGGAAGAAAATACGTACCTATTTGTGCGAGAAAGAGAGGAATCAGATGCAGTTTCAGGCGAGAGGAAGAAGGAAGAAGGAAGCGGCTGATGATGATTCACGTGGGTAGGGTTTATTAATTTGTGGGGGTAATATTGTAAAGTGGCAAATGCAACTGAGATGAGATTTAAAAAGATAGGGGGGAGCCGGGTTTTTCAAAAACAAAGGGAGGTGGGATTTTAAAATCTCGGGATTTAAAATCCTTGATGAAATCCGCGAACCAAACGCGGTATTTCAAGGTATTTCAAATGCAAATCCTGCGAAATCCGCGAACCAAACACGACCTTAGTGGTTAAACCGAGAAAAATGTGAAAGTTCGTATGACTTCTTCAATATTAACCCAAATAATGATGATGAGGAGGATGATGATAATAATAATATCTTATATAATAAATTTGAATATTAGATGTTTACGTGTCGAATCCACGTTTCAACAGAAAAATAAATACAATTTATTATATATAAAATAAAAGGGTTTATTATGGAAAAAACCAACATGTTTTCACGTTTTTTGCGTTTTCGTCCCTCAATGTTATTTTTTTCTATAAAAAACCTCAAGTCATTTTTTTTCTTTTCGGTTTGGTGAAATTTGGACATTAGAAACCGGTTTTTCAATTTTTAAAAATCCGGTTCACAAATTATAACCGAGGTCTAATGTCCACGTTTCACTAAATCGAAAAGAAAAAAATAACTTGAGGTTTTTTACAAAAAAATAACACGGAGGGACGAAAACGCAAAAAACTTGAAAACATGTTGGTTTTTTTCGTAATAAACCCAAAATAAAACATGGAAACACTCACTATTTTTTAAATTAAAAAAATATATATTCTAAACCAAAAATCATAAAATCTAATTTACTAGATTATCTTTTACACACACATATATTATATACTAATTTTGTTAAAATCCAATAAATCCATATTTTGTATTATCTATTTATCTATCTACCTAATTAACAAATATTTTATATGTTTATAAGTTTATTAAAATATCTTAAAAATAAATTCAAGTTATAAAAAAAATATTAAATGTTTGACGAGTAAAATACTTTTAGAAACATATTTTATAAAATTAGAAAATAATACTTATAACAAATAATAATACTATTATTAATATTGTTAAATAATTAAAATTTTTGTGTCTTATTATTTAGTTTGTTTACATTTATGTAAAGAATTTTTATTAAAAATACCCGTAGAATACGTGACACAATAAACTAGTAGTAGTAATAATTACGACAACATGAATTGTAAAAACAATAACTACTTTCAATTTTTTCTAATTGTAGGAATCATCTATTCTTTTATTGTTTACTAGTTTGTTACCCTTATATTACACAAAATTCTTAAATAATTGAGTTTAAACTTCGGTAGTTGTAGATGAAAAGCTTTAATAAGAAGCTAAAAGTAGGAGAACACAGTTGGATAAAAAAAAAAGAGATTGAAAGATAAGAAGTGGTATATATGAGTTTCGAAACAGAAACTCTAGTCAGATAATTTTTTTAATAAATAAAGTACTTCAATTTAATTTTATTAATTGAAATCGTAGGATACACATGTCATATCGTTGTTAATCTATGTAACCGTTTATTTAATGGACAAGTGACATGTAGTTACTTTTTAAAAAAATAGATAGAAGCTAATGAGTTTATTATGAAAAAACCTAACATCTTTTCACGTTTTTGCGTTTTCGTCATTCAATATTATTTTTTTCCAGAAAAAGTCCTAAAGTTAATTTTTTTCTTTTCTGGTTTGGTAAAATTTAGCTATCAGAACCCGGTTTTTCAGTATTAAAAAATCTGGTTTACCAAATATAACCGAACACTAATAATCAAATTTCACAAAAGTAGAAAAAAATTGCTTGAAGACTTTTCTGAAGAAAAAAAATAAAATTTAGAGACGAAAATACCAAAATCATATAAACATATTGATTTTTACATAATAAACCTTTATAAAAGTTTTATTTTTACCAAATATAGTAATGTATAACGTTCCTAAATTTGGTAAAATTATAATACTATAAACAATAGAAATAATGAATTATTGCTATGAATTGAAAATTAAATGAAAACATTGTTGTTTTTTCATTTAGCCTAACATAAAAAAAGTCAGGGACCAAGAATAACATTCTAGCAATAGTTGAAGGACCATTTTGTAATCATGTACAACCCTAAACCCTGGTCGTCCAAGTATCTCTCTGTCTTTTAACTCAGTCCAGTCTCCTCAACGCTACTTTGCACGGCTGCTGCTTCCGGCTCCTCCTACGATCAACACACTTTCCGACGATAATCCCTCACAGGTTAAAATTTTAAACGTATCTATGTTTTTTTTAATTCTGTTTAGCTTTGGGTTTTCTTTCATCTCCATCTATGTCGTTGATTTGATCAAAACCCCTGATCGCTTGCGAAGTTGACGAAAATTTAATATTTTTTTTATGTTAACAGTTTCAATTTATTCATGCAATAATGGCTGCATCCTTAGATATCACAGCCGCGGAGTTTCTACAAGTACGTGTCGTCTTTCATTTGCGATTGTTTGCATATATTGAAGTGTATGAATCAGTATGAAAACTAATAGTAATCTTTAAATTTTTGTGAAATTCGATTTCAGGGATCAAATAATAGTAACTTTTTCTTGCCAAAGCCTTTACCAAAGAGTGGACGTTCACATTTTCTTTTTGGTTCATCTCAACGCAAAAGGAACGGTTCGGTGAGATTATGTAATAAAGGTGTTCGACGAAATGCCTCTGAGAAAGTTAAGGCTTTGGTTTCTGTAGATGCTCAAGAGTTGGCTAACGTTGACAAGGCTGTTGCTGAGAAAGTAATTCATTTTTATAGAACTCCTTTAATCCAAGTAAGTGCGAATGAGGAGTTGCTGAGGTTGGTTCAGACCAAGATTTCTGATCAAATTGTGGGTCTGAAAACTGAACAGTGTTTTAATATTGGGGTCGATCGTATTTTGTCGAGTGAGAAGCTTTCGGTGCTTAAATGGCTTTTACGAGAGACATACGAACCTGATAATTTAGCAGATGAAAGCTTTATAGCTAAAGAGAAGAAAGAAGGTTTTAATACTGTGGTAGTTGAAGTTGGACCCAGGTTGTCTTTCACGACTGCGTGGTCTGCAAATGCTGTGTCGATATGCCAAGCGTGTGGCTTATTGGAAGTCAATAGATTGGAACGATCAAGGAGATATCTTTTGTATGTAAAACCTGAAAGTGGATTGCTTCTTGAAAGTCAGATCAATGATTTTGCAGCAATGGTTCATGATAGGATGACGGAATGTGTTTATCCGAGTAAGCTTGTTTCCTTCAAGACAAGTATAGTTCCTGAGGAGGTGTACAATATCCCTGTTATGGAAAAGGGGCGGAAAGCATTGGAGGAGATTAACCAGCAAATGGGACTGGCCTTTGATGAACAAGATCTACTATATTACACAAAACTATTCAAGGATGACATTAAGCGAGACCCAACAAATGTGGAGCTCTTTGATATTGCACAATCGAACAGTGAGCACAGCCGGCACTGGTTTTTCACTGGAAAGATCGTTGTAGATGGCCAACCCATGAATAGGACTCTCATGCAGATTGTAAAGAGCACTTTGCAGGCGAATCCTAACAATTCTGTGATTGGGTTCAAGGACAACTCAAGTGCAATCAAAGGATTTTGGGCTAATCAGTTACGACCTACTCAGCCTGGTTCTACATCTCCATTAAGCCTAAGTACGCGTGAAGTTGATATTCTGTTTACGGCTGAGACCCACAACTTCCCATGTGCCGTTGCACCTTACCCTGGCGCGGAAACTGGTGCAGGAGGCCGTATTAGGGACACACATGCTACGGGAAGGGGATCTTTTGTCGTTGCATCTACAGCTGGTTACTGTGTTGGAAATCTTAACATAGAGGGCTCCTATGCTCCTTGGGAAGATGCATCGTTTGAATATCCGTCACATTTGGCTTCTCCGCTTCAAATACTTATTGATGCCAGTAATGGTGCATCGGATTACGGGAATAAGTTTGGGGAACCGTTGATTCAGGGGTACACGAGAACCTTTGGAATGAGACTGCCAAGTGGGGAGAGGAGGGAGTGGTTAAAACCAATAATGTTTAGTGCTGGTATTGGGCAAATTGATCACACCCATATAACAAAAGGTGAGCCTGATATCGGCATGCTAGTTGTAAAGATTGGTGGTCCGGCATATAGAATTGGAATGGGAGGTGGTGCGGCATCAAGCATGGTTAGTGGTCAGAATGACGCAGAGCTTGATTTTAATGCAGTACAGCGTGGAGATGCAGAGATGGCACAGAAATTATATCGAGTTGTCCGTGCTTGCATTGAAATGGGTGATAATAATCCGATTGTCAGCATACATGATCAGGGTGCAGGTGGTAATTGTAATGTTGTTAAAGAAATCATTTATCCGGAAGGTGCTACAATTGATATAAGGGCTGTCGTGGTTGGTGATCATACAATGTCGGTCTTGGAGATATGGGGTGCGGAATATCAGGAGCAAGATGCAATTCTTGTGAATGCGAAAAGCCGTGCACTGTTAGAGTCTATTTGTAAAAGAGAAAGGGTGTCTATGGCTGTTATCGGAACTATAAGTGGTGAAGGTCGTGTGCGTTTAATCGACAGTCATGCTATTGAAAAGTGCAAATCGAACGGGCTTCCTCCACCTCCACCTGCCGTCGATCTTGAACTCGAAAAGGTTCTTGGAGACATGCCTCAGAAAACATTTGAGTTTCATCGTGTAAATGATGCACGAGAGCCACTTGATATTGCTCCTGGTATTACGCTGATGGATTCTCTCAAGAGAGTATTACGGCTACCATCAATCTGTTCGAAGCGCTTTTTGACAACAAAAGTCGATAGGTGTGTAACGGGGCTTGTGGCACAGCAACAAACTGTTGGGCCGTTGCAGATTACCCTTGCTGATGTTGCAGTTATTGCTCAAACATATACAGATTACACTGGAGGTGCTTGTGCCATTGGGGAGCAACCAATTAAAGGGTTGTTGGATCCGAAAGCGATGGCACGTTTGGCTGTTGGAGAAGCACTTACCAATCTTGTTTGGGCTAAAATTACATCTTTGGGTGATGTTAAAGCAAGCGGTAACTGGATGTATGCCGCCAAACTTGATGGTGAAGGAGCGGCAATGTATGATGCGGCTATTGCCCTTTCCGAATCTATGGTGGAACTTGGAATTGCTATTGATGGTGGCAAAGACAGCCTTTCCATGGCAGCTCATGCTTCCGGAGAAGTTGTTAAGGCTCCTGGGAATCTTGTTATTAGTGCTTACGCTACCTGTCCGGATATAACCAAAACTGTGACCCCTGATTTGAAACTTAAAGACGAAGGCATACTACTTCACATTGATTTGGCAAAAGGGAAGCGACGTCTTGGAGGCTCTGCTCTAGCTCAGGTACTTGTTTATCGTCATCGAATTTTGCTATTGTCATTATCATAGTTCCAAGTAAACCATTTTACATCGTTTATTATGCAGGCATTTGATCAAATCGGAGATGAATGTCCTGATGTCGATGATGTTCCTTACCTTAAAACAGTTTTCGAGGTGGTTCAAGATCTTCTAACCGATGAACTGATCTCTGCCGGTCATGATATCAGTGATGGTGGTCTTATCATCAGTGTTCTCGAGATGGCGTTTGCTGGAAACTGTGGTGTTCAGATCAATTTGAGTTCACAAGGAAAGAGCATATTCGAAACAATATTCTCAGAAGAACTTGGTCTTGTTCTTGAAGTTAGCAAGGCGAATCTCGATAGAGTGACATCGATTCTTGGGAATCATGGCATTTTGGCTGAGATCATAGGTCAAGTAACTGCCAAACCGGTGATTGGATTGAAAATTGACGGGATAACCCATTTAGATGAGAAAACCGCTGATCTTAGGGACATCTGGGAAGAAACTAGTTTTCAGCTCGAAAAATTCCAAAGGTTGGCTGCCTCTGTAACCTCAGAAAAGGAAGGTTTGAAGTTTCGGCATGAACCGGCATGGGGGCTGTCTTTTACCCCGACATTTACCAATGAGAAATACATGAAGGCCGTCACGAAACCAAAGGTGGCTGTGATTCGAGAGGAGGGCAGCAACGGTGACAGAGAGATGTCTGCTGCATTCTTTGCTTCTGGTTTCGAACCATGGGATGTTGCCATGTCAGACCTTCTTAACGGCTCGATCTCGTTAAATGACTTCCGTGGCATAGTGTTTGTCGGTGGTTTTAGTTATGCTGATGTGCTCGATTCTGCAAAAGGCTGGGCTGCTTCCATAAGATTTAACCAGCCACTACTAAATCAGTTTGAGGAGTTCTACAACCGCCCCGACACCTTTAGTCTTGGGGTTTGCAACGGGTGCCAACTCATGGCTCTACTAGGATGGATTCCAGGCCCTAAAGTTGGTGGAGTTCTAGGCAATGGTGGTGACCCATCACAGCCGAGATTTATTCACAATGAGTCCGGCCGGTTCGAGTGCAGATTCACAAGTGTGACCATAAAAGAATCTCCATCAATAATGTTGAAAGGGATGGAAGGTAGCACATTAGGTGTCTGGGCTGCCCATGGTGAAGGAAAAGCTTATTTTCCCGATAACGGCATCCTCAATCAAGTTCTATCTTCAGATCTGGCCCCAGTAAGATATTGTGACGATGACGGGAAACCGACAGAAGAGTATCCGTTCAACCTCAACGGTTCTCCGTTAGGAGTGGCGGCAATATGTTCCCCAGATGGGAGGCATCTTGCTATGATGCCTCACCCTGAGCGTTGCTTCTTGATGTGGCAATTCCCGTGGTATCCAAAGCACTGGGAGGTAGAAAAGAAAGGCCCGAGCCCGTGGTTAAAGATGTTTCAGAATGCTAGAGAATGGTGCTCTTAAGAGGTTACTTTCACATACTCAAGACTCTTATTTACTTGCATTTTCGTTGATTCAAGATTCTCCATTTCTTGCTGAGAATGATGCAGAGACTTGTCAAATGTATCTGTGTTTTTGTCAAGAATAGATTTCTTACAGAATTACGCGAGTTTTAGATCTTTACAGGTGGATCATCATGTGGGGAATCTGTGTTTCTTAGGTTTTGAAGCATTGCTTTACTTGCCACACCATTTTGTAGCAGCGTAGTTTGGTTTTTACCATCATAGCAACAAACTTTCACATTCTTACGGTTACTAACTGACTTTGCTTGTTGGTCTTAGGCTCTTAGCCGTCCTGGGCATGAAAAGTAAAGCCACAAGGCTGAAGTATCAAAAGACATGAATCGAAACATTTCAATTTAAGAACCAATCACAAAAACGAACTTTGATATTCATCAACAAAGTCACATTTGTTAAATGCAACCCGGTGCACATAAAAAAAAAAAACAAAGTTTCATATTTTTATACTGATTTAGGCAACTTAAAATGCATAAATCAGTTATGAAGTGTAACATCATTTGCGTATGTCAAAATTTTCTCTTGCGTTCTTGTGATCTGATTTCCTTGTATGGTACTCATAACCTTGTCGACCACTATCTTTTCAATCGTTTTATAAAATTCTCTGCTCATCTTACCCTGCTTCCATGTCGGCTTCAGAATATCTTTAACAAATTCCACAAGAGCAACCTTGAACTGTCACATGGCCTTTTCATCATTACCGATATTGCCCTCTTCGACTTTGCCTTGTGTCTCGGATTTTCCGGTTGACCCTTAGGGTTCTCAGCTTCTCTGTTCTCATTCACTGCGATGTTTTTAATTTATTCATGTTTTGCTTTTGGCACACTAATCGGTTCCACAGATGTCTGATTTTCCGATTCTAAAGAATTAGACATGGGAACCATGGGTACAATAGTTTTCATGGCCTTCCTGACCAATAGAGTCAACTGGGACACCAGATTGTGCAGCAGTGGGAAGCAAGTAAAGAAACTCAAGTGCATTGGCAAGAATTTGCTTCTGAGATACCCCTACATTAGGCAAAACATAACACAATATTTCCAAAGTGCATATTCTACCTATTGGCGAATGATACTTATAGTAGTTAAATGCTTATATAGAAACTTCATCTAACCATTCATAGCAATGTACTTTATAGTCCTTGTTTTTCACCATTATAGCAACATACGTTTACATTTTTACAGTTTATATCGTCGTAACTTCTTTAACGCTGATAGCAATATATCTTTGGTTTAAAATGTTTAAAACAGAAATCTACTTGCACCATGTTGTTTATAGCATCTTTTTTTCAACTTTATGTCACACATTGACATAAACAAGAGTTTTCGTAAAGTACATTGCTATTAATTATATTAAAAATATGTTGCTAGAAACAGTAAAAAGGTGAAAGTAGGTTACCATATACTCATTTAACCCTTAATTATAAGAATAATATGCCTTTTAGTTTTAGCTGGAAAAATAAGTGCATGTTCTACCTGTTCCTGAATACAGCTAAATATTAGAATAATCAGCTTTTTAAGTAGGGATGGCAATGGGCGAGAAAAAAACCGAAACCCGTGGATACCCGCCCGTTATGGGTGGGTAAACCCGTGAATACACACCCGTGGACATGGGTATGGGTACAAAATCATACCCGCTGGCGGGTGACGGGCGGGCACGGGTTTACTATTTCACCCGCGGGTATACCCGCACCCGTACCCGTGAAACCCGTCACGTTCACCCGTGGGTATACCCGCCGATTTACCCGTTAAACCCGCGTAATATAGTCATTATATATATATAATTATTATTTGGAAACATTAATTATTATTATGTATTTATATTTGTATGTTTGATATTATTATTATTTGGAAGTGTTTGCAATATCTTTATGTTTAGTTGGAATTGGATGTGTTTTAGTGCTAAAATATGTTTCGTTTGGTAAAAAATGTTTATAATTGTTAAAAAAGGTGAAACCCGTGGGTTTACCCGTGCCCACGGGTATCCGCGGGTGGCGGGCATGGGCGAGAAAATCTACCCGTTGGCGGGTTTTTGGCGGGTGGCGGGTATTGAAATACCCGCGGGCACGGGTGACGGGTGATATGTACCCCGCCGCCCGCGGGTGCCATCCCTATTTTTAAGCATAAATTTTAGGCATTTACAAGGAAATTATATATGGTGTATTTATATGTGCATTTTGATTGTAATTATGTGATATTGAATGATAATTAAAATTAAAAAATCAACTGTAATAAAACACGGTGTATGAAATAGCAGTTAGTTCTTGTTTTGCTGCTTTAATCGGTAATAATCACTTCTGATTTATTTCAGTTTTTGCCAAATCCCGATTATGTTTAAGGACATAGTAGATAAACTAAGCATAAATAAGGTGATACAACTAATTTTGCTATACTCTTTGACGACCAGTTTTGCTATAGCTCGTATCAAACTGATTATCTTATTTCACCCCCTAACTGATCAGATTATAAGCACCCAAACACCAGAAACTGATTCTTGAGATAATCACTTTCACATACCCCTCTAACTATGAATTAACAAATTGTCTATACTTTGTGCATGACTTCAGATTTCGCCAAATTTCATGGGGATGACTTGGCGGTTGAGGCTTGAGATACTGACTTGGCCCGAGTTCTACTTTGGCAAGCCTCAACTCCATGGGGCCAATTGCCTACCAAAAAATTTTAACTTCAGTTTTCATTAAAGAATTACAAACCTTTATGTTAGACCATAGCCGTGATCTGAAGGGCGGGACTCGGGAGCTATACTGATGTTTCCATTCGTAAAAGCCGGATCCGTTTGGCATGTTTTCATTTATGTACATAGGCTCTCGAGATTAATCAAGAGGCATGAATGCATCATTAGCTTCTGAATTTGACCGTTTTTCGTGAACTATCCCCATGAAAGTTTGACAGAGACTCTTTTCCCTGCCAAGGAATCTTTCCTCCCCTGATCTCATCTTCTTCTTTTCTGTCCCATAGAAGGTCTTCTACATCTGCCACTCATGGTCCCTTTTAATGATGATTCAGTAACGCTTTACCTTCTCTAGTAGTCTAGTTAAGTTACTGCATAAGTGCATAACCTGGAGTTGAAAAAAGATACTCCACATATTATTATACCACACAAATGGCTTCATGTATATGCTCGGGAGTCAGGAAACACCAAGAAACGATATCACTTCAGACAATAGTATGCATGAACATCAAATAAAATAATGTATACCGTAGAAATAAACAAAACTAATGTATTATAATAAATTAGTCAATGTGTTTTACTAGGTTTTAAGGTCAGAATGTTAATGAGTAGCATTTCATACATGTTGATTTGTAATCTGGTTTTGTAAATCATGATAAAAATCAGAATCAAGTTCAGAATTTTCCAATTTCGGTTTTGACAAAACTTTGTAAACTGATGCTGCTTTCTAAAACTATAAATGTTTCTAAAACATCATATCCAACAGTTAACTCTCAATGTTTCATCTTCAACTCTTTAAGTCCTTTTACTTAAATTCTTAATCAATGGCTATAATTGTTAGTATTTAAAAAATGACTTCTTAGCATAGAATGGCATATGAGTCCATATACTCTAGCATGCATTTTAGTAACAAATTCTCAATGGCTAATGCTAACATTCCAACTTTACCTTACTGCCTAGGTTTAAATGTGTAAAATAGCAACCTACTTTTACCTTTTAACAGTGTATAGTAATATACTGTCTTCTATATCATCAATAGCAACATGCTTTAAATAATTTAATGCTTATAGTTGTGTGTGACCTTAAACTTGAAAAAATACCTCATAAATGGTTACATGAATGTATCTTGTTATTTTACACATACAATCCAAGAGTAGGTTTCTATCAATGGTAAAAGAAATATAGCATGCTAAAGTAACAGGAAATTGGTAAAAGTATGTTGTTAATTTACACATTTAATTCTAATGGCTAAACAGTTAGCATTGTAACAGAACTACCCTTACTGTGTGTAACATACACCATTTATATAGTTCATGTGAGTGCCAGAAAGTTGCTTGGAAGTTGTTTTGTTGCATACTACACTCCATCCCAATTTAAGAAGTGGATTTTTTTGCATCCAGTGGGATGCACTTCTTGTCATTTCACTCAAATCTAAAGAATTCTATATTTTGTTCAAGTTTGATGGATTACAAGTTTACAATGTATAACATATACTTCTCCCTGTTTTTTCCTAAAGAGAAAGATTCTTATAGAAAGTTTTAGGGCTAATTTTAGGCTTCTTTAATTGTAACATCAAGTGATGTTTTCACAGTTTTTGAATAGGTATTTGGTTGATTCAGGTTTCAGTTTTGGTTTCAATACAGTTCAGTATGGTTTTGCGCCTAGTGACTGGGTTTGCTACCGTTTGGTTTCAATCTACTCCATGATTAGAATCATTATACAATCATAGGTGGACTTCTTGACATCGATGTGAGTTTGTTTGTTTTTTTAATTATTCTTCACTGCGATTTTATGATTGATGAGTTTTTATGGTTTTATGTTAACGACTTCTTTTCCTGTTATTCTTCCAGGATACTGTGGTTGATTTCAAACTGATCTGGTTTGGCGATTGCATGTTTCCTTTCTTCTACTCGCATTCTCTAGACGAGGCTCCACGTCGTTAACTTTAGCGATCACATTCTCTCGAAATGGCTAATACTTTTGGATGGTAAAAGATGGTGATTAGACATGATCTTATTCTCTTACCTTTTGAAAATTTTCCTTCCCTGTTTCTGATTTCCATAATTTAAAAATTATATTACTTTTAAAATTTACATAGATGTACCTTTTTTTTGTGGCTAAAGTTACATTTTTATTTTTTGTTTATTGGCTAAAGAATGTTTCTTTTGTTACTTGGATAAAGGGTTTGTTATGGTTAAAAAAAACCTACACGTTTTCACATTTTTTGGGTTTTCGTCCATCCATGTTATTTTTTGGGCAAATTACCAAGAAATATAATATAAAATTCAAAATTTGACAATAAAGGTAATGTAAAATTCTTTAGGCCAAGAAAGATAACATAAAGTTCAAATTTGACAAAACAGGGTATTGTTGACCATTTAAGAAGATAAATTTTTAGTTTTATGCTCCCTTTTTTTGGTAAAAGAATAATATTTGATTATCTTTCTTGGTCTAAAATTTGAATTTCGTGTCCTTTTTCTGCCAAAATAAAAATTTACATTACCTTTCTCGACAACAAAAAATTTACAATACATTTGTTGTCAAATTTTGTATTTTATATTACCTTTCTTGGTAATTTTCCCTATTTTTTTTTTTCATAAAAGTGCTCAAATTAATTTTTTTCTTTGTTGTTTAGTGAAATTTAGATACTAGAACCCGGTTTTTTTAGTTTTTAAAACCCCGGTTTACTAATTATAATCGGGCTCTAATAGTCAATTTTCAAAAAACTAATTTTTATTTAACTCAATAATTTTTTCTTGAAAAACATAACATTAAGGAACCAAAACGCAAAAACAGTGAAAACATGGTGGTTTTTTCGTAATAAACCCTTGGATAAAAGTCTAAAACATTGACTGTTTTTTATTTCTTTCCAAAACAGTATTGTGTTGTTATTCTATTTGTCCAGTGCATCTATAACTACTCCATCTATACATTTACATTTTCCACTAATTTTGATATTGGAATTTAATTGGTTTCAAAAGAAATGAGAAGTTCTTCACACAACAATGGAGTTAGAACTTTAGTCAGTAACACAATAGACTGATGCAGTTTTCCTATAGACTTCTACAAAAACAAAAAGTAGATTATGTTCACGTATGTTAAAAGTCGAGTTAAAGTAACGGTAGCTCTTACAAAACGTTCAAGACAAAGGTGTCCAAGACGTGCAGGAATAGCGCCGTTGCGAGAAAAATCATCGCGTGACAATGCAAAATTTAACTTCCTCTCTTTTAAGCGAATCGGAGACTGAATGAATTCTGTGTAACACACCTTTTAATATCTAGAGTAAAATGAGACGGTCGTTCTAATTTCAATGGGACAAACAGTAATTTATCTATCATCGTATACTGAATTTTGAAGTAAATTATTGGTTATATCAGATGTCTAGGGATCTACCTATCTCAGTTACAAAACAGAGTTATCAAAGATGCATAAGTCACTAATACAAAAAATGCAAAGTCTACCAGGCTCTAGACCTGGTGCTAAATGTGTTTTACCTTTATCAGTTCCAGCTTAAAATATTGTCCCAGCAATCAGGATAAGTCGTTGTCTAGCAAGTAATAAATTTAGAAACACAAACAAACATATATAATATGAATGATTTAGCTTCCACGACAAAATAGATAACCAAAATACATTTGGGCCACTTCATTAATTAACCCCCATTTAATTTATCTAATCCAATTATATGATTATTTTTTAATAGTCCACAACTCCACATGCCTGCTTTCTAGAGACGGCAAAGTGAACCTTGTCACAGGATCCTCCAGAGTTATCGGGTCTCAAAATGTATATTTATATTTGGCCTACTTTTTTAATTATCAAACCCAATACCACTAGAAAAATATCTATGCACGTCTTAATTGATAGCAAGTGTGTACTATAAAGTTTTGATTAATATATATAATTTTATATAGTAGAAGAATGACACTGATTCATAAATAATCAAATGTACGACAATTTCTAGTCATCGTTGTTATTTTATTGGATGTTTATAATAATCTTTATCGTATTAGTGAACTTTATAATTACATTCAAAATTTTATATTTGAAAGACATACATTACAATTGGTGCACATGAACTCTGAAATCTTAAAAAAAAAAAAGGACAACGGGTCAAACCGACAGAACGATCAAAATGACTAATAGTAAAAAAGTAAGTCAGAATATAATTTTCTTTTAAATGAAAGGGAAAATGGCATCAAATAGCTCTGAACTTTCGACTTTGTACACATTTATGTAGTGAATTTTTTTTTGTGCACATTTGGTAGTCAAAGTTTCAATATTGTTTCAATTTGGTAGTTGGGGTACCTGTTAACCGGTTGCTTACGGTTTCGATGCCTACGTGGATAATTTTTTAATGATGTGGCTACCCGTTTTTATATTATATCTGGTTTTATCTACGTGGCAACCCGTTTTTTAAAATCACCCGGTTTTAAACTCGCTTCATTTTTCATACGATCGATCCAACTTACGTTTATAACCGGGTGATAAAACCGGGTGATTTTAAAAAACGGGTTGTCACGTAGATAAAACCGGGTATAATATAAAAACGGGTAGCCACGTCATTAAAAAATTGTCCACGTAGGCATCGAAACCGGAAGCAACCGGTTAACAGGTACGCCAACTACCAAATTGAAACAATTTTGAAACTTTGACTACCAAATGTGCACAAAAAAAATTCACTACATAAATGTGTACAAAGTCGAAAGTTCAGAGCTATTTGATGTCATTTTCCCTAAATGAAATTCTAAAAAATGATGTATTTAACAAATTGTTTATAGAAAAAAAAAAATTTAAAATTCTGTTAAAATTATATTTTCTTGTCGTTGACTCGTTTGCTTGAATGAGCCAAAATTGTCATCCCATATAACCCAACCCAATTATTGAATAGCCTAAAAACTTATATTATATTTAGACCAAATATTACAACTTAAATAGAATTCTAGAAAAAGATGAATTAAACAAATTGTTGGTGGCTTTAGTCTCAGGGTTTGCAACGAGTGCCAACTCATGGCTCTATTAGGATGGATTTCAGGCCCTAAATTTGGTGGAGTTCTAAGCAACGGTGGCAACCCATGACAACTAAGATTTAATTACAATGAGTCCGGCCGATACGAATGCAGATTCGCAAGTGTGACCATAAATGAATCTCCAACAATAATGTTGAAAGGAATGGAAGGTTACTAAGTTGAAGAGGAGCCCGATAAATTCAAATGACCCTTTCTTTGACTGACGTTCAGATTGATGAAAATTTCCAGTATGTTGAAGAACCGGTATCCATTGTAGGCGAGAAGGTCACTAGATTGAGAAATAAAGATATCGAGATGGTGTTGGTTGGTTAGAATTACCATCGTGGATTGCTTATGACTTGAGAGACAAAATCTGAAATGCTTGCTAAGTATCTGGCGTTGTTTGAGTAGAATCGATTTCGTGGGCGGAATCTTTTTAAGTAGAGAGAAAAATTGTAACACCCTAAAGATTTATAAGATAATTACCTTTGATATCTCCTTATTTAATATAGTTATCGAAAATTATGGATTATGATTATATTGAAATATTGTAATTTGAATAATACATGAAAGTTGGTAAAATGCTAATATTGGCAAACTACTATAATTTTGCAAAAGAAAGATAGAATAAATAAGGGTGCAAGGGGGTCAATGATGTCTATCCCTTTTGTGCATGGTTTCACCACACACACACACACACACACTTTGTGTGTGTTCTTGCAACAAAAAAAAAAGAATAATAAAAGAAAAGAAAAGAGCAAAGAGTTAGTGTTTGGATTGGATTGGTGATCAAAGATTTGTGAAGTTGAAGATGGTTGTTGATTGTAGAGATTGCTTGGAGGTATAAACATTCTTTTATCACCTTCATTTTGAAGAGAAAACCCAAATGGGTTCAAAGTTGAATGGTTTGGAGGTTAATTATAGCTCCCCGACTTTCAGGATTCAATAAGGGTAAAGGTCTAGTCGGTCCATCACGATAGTTGCTTTCGGAACTTGATTGAAGCTACCCGACACCCAACTGCAATCACACATCCTTTATCGTCAATACAACTTCAAACTTGACCGTCTCAAAAAGGGCTTGTCAATGTTTAATAGCAACTTACTTTGCCATGCATTTTAGAGGTAACTAGTAACTAAAAAGTGGAGGTAACTAGTCACTAATAAAAAGTGCAAACATTAACAGAGTTTTTAAAAACAAAACTCCTAAAAGCCCTTAAAAGTTTCGTGCCAAATATATCCGTATTGGTAAGAAACTGGAAAAGGGTCAAGCAACCAATACCGACCAAATTGGGATGCTTTTTGATTTATGAAAGCATTTACTCAGGCGGTTTTCATAACCTAAATGCATCAAATGAATAAGTTACTTAATAATATCATAAAACCCTCTAAAAGTTACCAAATGAAAACACAGAGAGACTAAAGGCAAAAAGGGATAAATTCACAACAGCAACAAATGGAAAAAACTATGGTATTCAATTTATAAAGTTTACGCCAAATACCTTCAAAAGCGCCATTAATCACGAGTTCAAATCGACATAATAAGTTAACTAGTTTTCACTTTTCACCCATCTGACTCCAAACAATGGTCTTCCAAATAGTACAAGGCAATACAACTGTTTTCTAAAACAAAAAGGAAAAGAAACAGCAAAGAAACATCTCTTGCGCTACAAAAGAAACAGCAAAGAAACATCTCTTGCACCATCTATAATAAAACTACTCAGTTACTCCAAAAGACTATTGAATAAAAGTTTCGTCGTTTGCGCTACAAAAATATTTATTCGAGCACTGTACCTTGTATTTCAACACTTTTGCCCACCACTCTTGTTTCACGACCAAAATAAACTATCGTTGTGAAAAGCCCGGTTTTTGCAGGAAAGTAAGATTGATGGGCAAAAGATGATTGGAACACAAGTTATAATGCCCAAATAAATAAATTTACTAGCACAAGCAAAACATACTCTAAACATGGTTCGACAATTTTCTTCTCAATGATCAGCTCACCTTATATAATTGTCCCAAGCATCGGCTAGGCCTTCAGAAACCTTCCGACATATGCCTGCAGGAAGAAATAGAGGTTAGGTTATTCATTCTTTTAAATGATTATCGTTAAAAAGCAATAAACAATTTTGATCATAATAATTGAGAGAAACAAAAAAAGAAAAAGAAAACAGTGATCTAGTTTTTTTTTTATGGGGGGTTGATATGGATGTGCAAGTGTTGGAATAAAAGGAATTGCGATAAGCACCAACAACGAAATATTTAGTATGGTTGTAGACGCTATTTAAGTTAACTGAATGCTAGCTAAAAGGTGCAATGATGATCATCGAAGGTGTGGTCATTCACGGGCCAAAAGATATGACTATAATTGTTTTAGCACAACCATCTCAAATGTCCCATAAAGAATAAACTTCTTTTCCATGTTAAGTTCCTATAAACTTTACTAGTTTACTTTTCAGCTCCAGTTATGTAAATTTTACGTTGGAGTATGTTGTTTTTTAGCAACCAAAGATATCAAACGTCCCCAGAAGTCCCAAAATCTCACATACGTGGAACAAAAATCGCAAATGACATGAAAATGTAATGTACTTTGAGTCGGTATTCATTTTGGTGATCGTACTATCAGAACAAACACATAAAGGATCATAGGTACAAAAAACCATATAATAGGGAACTCCAAACTAGAAAACGGGATAGGAGTGACATGAAAGCGGTAAATGAAAATTAACTTGTGTGGTAACATTCACAATTTCTCATTACACAACTTAGCGAATCCTGCTCCCATTATCTTGTCTAACTATGATCCGTTAAATGTACATTGTAAAAGTACGATTTGTGGAATGAACTTTGGCTCAAAGTATGTCATATTTCATGTCATTGCCCGAACTAAAATGTGAAGTATGGGGACTTAACGTGTAAGAAAAAGGTTTTGAAATTTTAAGGGACATTTGAGGTAGTTGATTGCTAAAAAACAACATTAACCCTATAAGAACAAGAAATTCAATAAACCATCTTCAAATTATATATACTGAAATTAATATACCATAACAAAACAAGACAGACATCTCACCTCCACAAGCTTAGTAATTTTGGTTTTAGAAAATGCCAGATATTGATCGATCTTTTCCTGCGTTCTTGGGATCTGATTTCCTTGTATGGTACTCGTAACCTTGTCGACCACTTTCTTTACAATCGTTTTGTAGACTTCTCTGCTCATCTTACCTTCCTTCCATGTCGGCTTCAGAATATCTTTAACAAATTCCACAAGAGCAACCTTGAACTGTCGCATGGCCTTTTCATCATTACCGATATTGCCCTCTTCGACTTTGCCTTGTGTCTCGGATTTTCCAGGATTTGTATTTTCCGGTTGACCCTTAGGATTCTCAGCTTCTCTATTCTCATTCACTGCGATGTTTACAAGCGATTCCTGCTTTGTTTTTGGCACACTGATCGGTTCCACAGATATTTGGTTTTCCGGTTCTAGAGAATTAGACATGGGAACCATGGGTACAATAGTTTTCATGGCCTCACTGACCACCGTAGAGT
Organism: Centrapalus pauciflorus; assembly: GCA_020465985.1. Taxonomy (NCBI): domain Eukaryota; kingdom Viridiplantae; phylum Streptophyta; class Magnoliopsida; order Asterales; family Asteraceae; genus Centrapalus; species Centrapalus pauciflorus. Next base: position 1,016,169 of record JAANYP010003725.1, read on the forward strand.
CAACTGGGGCACCAGATTGTGCAGCATTTGGAAGCGAGTAAAGAAACTCAAGGGCATTGGCAATAATTTGCTTCTGAGATATCTGAGGCAACGATACAGGGGTATCGCTTTTGCAAGTTTCTAGAGGTTCTCCGCCTTGTTGATTTTGAACCTCCACCGGCTTTTGTAAGTCCAGATGTGACAGCATGCCTTGAGCTGAGCCATTCAACTGAAGTTTAGGTCCATTCGGAAACATGTCGGAACTTTTTTCTGTCCCAGTTAAAGTTGAAGGAAACTGAGAAGTCATATTATCATAGGAACGGAATTGTTGGTTGGTGTCCGCAGAAACTAAATTGTAAGCACCGGGGTTATCAATCACCATGTCGACACTGCTGTCTCCCTGAGGCATTGTGGTTGTGGTCACATTAGTAAATTGTCTGCCAGAAATTTCTGGAATTACACTTTGTGACCTATCATCCAAAATATGTTCACGAGAAACTTGATCAAAACCTCCTGATTCCAAATCATCCCACGTAGGGCCATTCCAAGGCTTGCTATTGTCATCAAAATTATGGTTGGATTTCTGAAAATCAGAAAACCGTGATGCACTTGCATGATCCTGTGGCTGTCGTTCATTCCATGGTCTGTCATCACTACCTGGTTTTGGAGCATCATGAGAGTATTTACAATTGTTACGGTTGCAATTACCCATAAGAAAAAACCTGCATGGGAGTGGTTTGGTACTTTGGTTCCCCCGCCTGTGATCTTGATCATCATAAGCATTCCTATTACGTGTGGTATCTTTTCGGTAGCCATCTGAACCCTTGGTTCGTGGACGATCAGCGGAATTTCTATCATCACGGAATCGTGAACCACTAGAGTACTCTGGCCTGCTCCACTTTTCCGTCAAGTCATTATCCGATCTATTCCCACCTCCTCTAGATTGTCGAGATGATACCCTTGAATCATTTCTTACATCAGCAGATTCATACAGTTCTCGTCTTTCATCGTCGAATGGGCTCCTACCACCCCTGCCTGGGTCCCTGCCCCTACTCCTACTCCTGCTCCTTTCCCTGCCCCTCGCATTACCCCTGTCCCTGTCCCATCCCCTGCCGCTTCGGTGTGGACTCCAACTCCTGCTCCTACTTCGGTCTCGATCCTTGCTCATGTTTCCAGTGCCACCTACTCCTCGGTCACCACCCCTACATGTAGGCAAAACAAAGCACAAAATATTTATTTCTCCATATTGCATATTTTACCTATTGGCGAATGATACTTATATTATTAAATGCGTAAATAGAAACTTACTTCATTTTACCATTCATAGCAACATACTTTATAGTCCTTATTTTCAACATTATAGCAACATGTACATTTTTACAGTGCTATATCTTATAGTAATATACTATTGGTTTAAAGTTTAAACGTGTAATATAGAAGTATACTTTCACCATATTGTTGTTTATAGCATCTTTTTTCAACTTCTATGTCACACATTGACATAAACAATAATTCTTGTTAAGTACATTGCTATTAATTATAAAAAAATGTGCCGCTAGAAACAGTAAAAAGGTGAAAGTAGGTTGCTATATACTAATCTAACCCTTAGTTATAAAATTAAACTGCCTTTTAGCCACATTGGAAAATAAAGTATATGTTCTACCTATTCACGAATACAACTGGTTACAAGAATAATCAGCTTTTTAGCATATCTTTTAGGCATTTACAAGGAAAAATATATATGTTGTATTTTGATGTGAGTTCTGATTGCAATTATGTGATACTGAATGATTATTAAAATTAGATAATCAGTTGTAATAAGAACATGTGCACGAGATAGCAGTTAGTTCTCGTTTTGCTGCTTTAAATACAACTAATTTTTCTCTACTCTTTGGTGACCAGCTTTGCTATAGCTCGTATCAAACTGATTATCTTATTTGACAACCCCTAAGGCCCTAACTGAAAATATTATAAGCACCCAAACACCGGAAACTGATTATTGATATAATCACTTTCAAACATCCCTCTAACTATGAATTAACAAAGTTTTTATACTTTGTTCATAATCTCAGATTTCATTAAATCCCATTAGATGACTTAGCGGTTGAGGCTTGAGATATTGACTTAACCTGAGTTCTACTCAGGCAAGCCTCAACTCCTTGGGGCCACTTGCCTTTAAAAAAAAATTTTAACTTCAGATTTCATTAGAGAATTGCAAACCTATATGGTAGACCATAGGCATGATCCGAAGGGCGGGAGCTATATTGATTTTCCCATTCGTCAAAATCCGGATCCATTGGCATGTTTTCATTTCTGTGCATAGGCTCTCGAGAATAATCACGAGGCATGAATGCATCATTAGCTTCTGAATTTGACCGTTTTGGTGAACCATCCCCACGAAAGTTTGACAGAGACTCTTTTCCCTGCCAAGGAATCTTTCCTCCACTGATCTCATCTTCTTCTTTTCTGTCCCATAAAGCTTCAGGTCTTCTACGTCTTCCACTCATAGTCCCTCTTAATGAAGATTCTAAAGAGCTTTACCTTCTCTAGTTAAGTTACTGCATAATCTGGAGTTGAAAAAAGATACATATAAATTATACCATTACAAATGCCTTCATGTATGCTTGGGAAACACCAAGAAACGATATCATTTCAGATAATAGCATACATGAATATTAAATAAGATGATGTATACAGTACAAATAAACAAAACTAATGTATTAAAATAAAAATAGCCATTGCGTTTTACTAGGTTTTTAAGACTCAAAATGCTAGTAAGTAGCATATAGTCGATACATGTTGATCTGTAAACTGTTCTGTAAATCATGATGAAAATCAAATTCAATGCTTTCCAATTTACGTTTTAACAAAAATTTGTAAACTGACGCTGATTTCTAAAACTCTTAAGTGTTCATCAAACATCCTATCCAATGGCTAACTCTCAATGTTTGATGTTGAACTCTTTAGGTAATTTGGTCTTTCTACTTATATTTAATCCAATGGCTAACAAGAGAAAGTGACACCAAATAGCCACGTACTTTTGAATTTGTGCACATTTATGTAGTGTACTTTTAAAAGTGTTTTAATCAAGTAACTGGGTAACCTGATGACCGGTACAATAGGTTACCATGTTTAGTCAAACTTTCTATTCGTGCACATTTATGTAGTGTATTTTTCTTTTGTGTACATTTGGTAGTCAAACTTTTAAAAGTGTTTCAATTAGGTAGTTGTGTGACCTATTTTTATTGGTCATCAGGTCACCCAATTACCTAATTGAAAAACTTTCAAAAGTACACCAAATAAATGTGCACAAAAAAATGCACTACATAAATGTGTACATACCCTAAAATACATAGCTATTTGGTGCCCTTTTCCCTATTTAAAAATATTACTTAGCATAAAATGTCATATGGGTCCATGCAAATACTCTACCCTGCATTTTAGTAGCAGATTCTCAATGGCTAGTGACAACATTCTAACTTTACCTTAATGCCTAGGTTTAAATGCGTAAATAGCAACCCATTTTTATCTTTTAACAGTGTATAGTAACGAACTATCTTCTTTATTATCAATAGCAACATGCTTTAAACAAGTTAACGCTTATAGTTGTGTGTGACCTAAAGCTTGAAAAAAGATGACACAAATGGTAACATGAAGGTATCTTGTTATTTTACACATCCAATCTAGTAGGTTTCTATGAATGGTAAAAAAAAATATAGCACGCTGCAGGAACAGGAAATCGGTAAAAGTATGTTGTTAAATAATGGCTAAACAATTAGCACTGTAATAGAACTACCCCTACATGTGTATAATATACACTAGTTATATAGTTCACAGAAATGCCAGGAAGTTGCTAGGAAGTTTTGTTGTACACTCCGTCCCTGTTTAACAAGCGGACTTTTCGCATTCAGTGAGATGTACTTGTCATTTCACTTTGAAACACCAATGCTACTGTGTTGTCATTTCACTTTGAACACCAATGATACTGTAGTTCAGTCTTGGTGATGTCAAACAAAAGCACACAAGTGCATACAAATATTTTAAACAAAATTGTGTCATTGACATAGTATTAAGATTACAAAAGGTCCTTTGTACAGAAGGGGTCTATGTTGTAATTTACAAGCCATCCAACTAAAGATATGACAGATTGACAGCATATACAATTAGATCTTGCTCCAATGTCTGATCACTTAAATACACAGATATTTCTGGTTAACATGAATAAATATAATATTCATAAAAGGATGCACACTTTCTGGGCAAATGATGAAATGAATGACCTTACAAGCTTTGTACTTATTACATTAAAACCCACAAGTTTCAACCTATGTCATTTGCAGACACAAGAAGCAGGTGAAAAGAAAAGAGTATCAGGTTAAAATTAAGGATACAATGGTAATTTTGTAATCCCATAAAAGCGTGGTGAAGTTGATCGCTCCAAATTGGAGCTGTGAGAAAAGTGTGGTAACATGTGATCATAACACAAAAGTGGATTACTAATATTTAATATCCAAACACTATTATTAGCTTTTTTGAGAAACACAATAATCTACCTATCTCCTTCAGCAAAACCAAACACCCACTAAAGTAACAAGTTGCCCGATTAGGGTAGTGGGTATGTCTAGATATTCTTAATTTAAATAAGACTAATTTAACAAGTTGACCAAAATCCATAAATTCATGCATTTTATACTATATAAGTGAAAATAAATAACAATGAAAAATATAGAAATTTAGGAGAAATTAGAGCCCTTGATGGAGTTTGGGTCCAACAATTTGGCTGAATCATCAAGGGACTTAAGGCCCTGTAAATCATGGCCTTTTGAAGTTGGGCCCAAACTACCATGTTCTCTATACAAGTCAGAAAAATTGGATTCCTGGTTCCTCGCCACTTGGCCCAACTCCTCATTCGAAACTGTAGCAAGCTCATCTAAGATCGGATATAAAGTTACATAACCTAAAATGAACAAAATTAGCAAGAAAAATTCCTTAGCAATCGTTGTCAAGAATGGAGGAAACATATAACTTCCCTTAAAATCGTAACTCAGACAAAAGAGGATAAGATAGGAAAGCGAAATTCCCAAACATCAACCACCATTACCAAATTAACATGACTCTTCCAAAATTGGATCCATGAAAATTGTGAACTAGTGGGAGGTTGAAACATAAATTTGGTTTCATATTAAAAGAAAACCCAAATGAACACTACTAGCAATGCCAACACATCATTTCCAACAATTGAGGCAAACTAGGGTACCAAAAACCAGTGTTTTCTACAAGTCATCAACACTTCTTCTTGTGTTTCTTAAATATACATATTGAGCCCTTTCTTAAACACAATGCACCACCTCCAGCAAATTATGAATGAAACGATATTTGCATTCTTGAAAGTGATTTTGGACGAAATACTAGATTCTTTGCAAATTGAACAGCACTCTATCGCTAAGAAAAGTATTATTGTATTGTTGCTTCTTGCATGTTCCTTTGAAAAGATTTTCAACCAAAACATCTTCTTCACATCTTCAAACACCGCCACATATTTCACTTGTGTAGCTGAAATAGAAGAAGGTTCTAAAGTGTAGATTTCCAACTTAAGGTTACACTATCACCAATGAAAACATGGCGTTAAGTACACTTTCCAGATCCAAAATCTCCACTAAAACCATCACCAGAGAATCCTTTTCCTGTTATTTTGTTTTAGCGAAAACAAATACAAACATTGACTACCTTCCTGAACATAAATCCACCTTAGAGCTTTGGATGTATATGCTCCTAACTCCTGCATGTGTCATGTTTGGTCGTAGGTGGTCAATAGTCTACATCCAACTGTTGAGATTGGTTTGAAATTGGAATGGATCCACATCCAACAAGTTCTTCCCACAATATGAATCATCTACATTCCATAAATCCATCCTACTCTAAACCAACTAATAAATAATAATAATACCCCCAAACTCTGCTATTATAACAGAGAAGGCAAGGTTAGGGATGTATGGGTCTTTGTTTTTGAGTTTTGAATTTGTTTTTCTACTTATGAGTCAAAACTCAAATAAGCAAAAAAGTGTTTGGGGAAATAGAAAGAGAAAAAGCAACTTTTGGTTGTCTTTTAGTGCGAAATTGTGAGGCAAACCTGATTTTGCACAAGACATTAGGTGCTTTTGTGAAGAAGTAGAGAGAAGAAAAGTCGATTTTCAAAACTCAAAAAACACAACACCCCCGTAGTCAATTAAGACTTTGACCTGTGAATAATAATAGCAACTTGAGCTTAAGAAGTTGATGGAATATATCCATTCAAGACTCACTACACCATCAACCTCTTTCTTCAATGACTTAAAACCCATTTGCAATAAATAATTGTATAAACCCTAATTAGAAAATTTTCATCACTCAATATCACCTATCATGATCATATCTCCAACTGTTGTTTCATTTAAGCATTTCTCTACTTCTTTGTTGACAATTTTGCACATTGATGATATGATGTTGATCAGTTGATGTCAACTTGTGTTCTCAATATCAAACCGGCATTGACATCAAGTTCCCTAACCTATACAACCCAAAGCAGCTACAAGACATGCATTTGTCCTTTAATGCCAGGACATGTACATGTGGTGATATGTTAATCTTGTTGAAGATTTATGACCAACAATCACGATATCACATAATGAAATCAACCAATGACAGAGTTTAGTCAATGGAAGTATACGCTTATGCCATGTGTGATTTACGTGTTGCCACATTAGGATCAACCTCATCAAGGTGAAAAAGTTGCTTCAAATGCCATAGCTTATCCTCACAATGTGTCAATGTCAAAGAATTTCTTCAAATAATAAAGCTTTGAGTGTTCACTACAACAATCTCAAACATGCTGCTTCACAACCTTTACGATAGTCTTCATTAGCTTCATACTTCATTTTCATAATTTCGCACACTAGAAGATGCATGGCCATGAATGTTGACAAAGTTTGTTGCAAGCTTTTTGAAGACAATTCCACCCTAGGCATTTAGCTAACCAATGTCACATGGAAGGTCACTTGGATAGCATCAAGTGTTTAAAATGAAAGCTCAGTGATGTTGAAGTGTGGTTTTCAACTTTTCATTATAATATAGCTGGAAAATGCCCATAATTGGTTGCGATGGTAAGGCATGTCTATGTCAAGCAACAAGGATTTCCATTATTTGGGTATGTGGAGGCACAAGACGAAGACATGACTTTGGAAGAAAATATCACGTGGACCAGAAAAAAAGCAGCAATCTACACATGTAAAAATCACAACGAAAAAAGAATCAAGAACACATCATGGGACCGTGAAATAAAAGGTACCTGGAATTACATATAATGCTTAAACAACATCAATTAAGAAATCAAACAACAATTGATTTTTTTGTGTATACTATATGATGCATTATATAATCAATCAATCATGCTCGATCACCACTACAAAAATCTAAAATCTGATAGTCTGCACTCTGCACAACAAAATAACAATATTCAGTGATACCAACCATACTAAACATACAACCATAGCATAGCCACTCAAAACAGGAGTAAGGAACAACCTCTTTCCTAAAGGTGAACAAGGAGTGGCTTCTTGATATAAAGCACCTCAAGATACTATATATGCTTACATACTAGGACGGAGAATAGACCAAATGAAAAGGTGTAGAAAGTACAGAATAACTTGTTGAAGAAACTTAATCAACAAACGACAGACGGCAAAAATCTTTAATATCCAAGTTAATGTCACTTAACTATTAGTTACCTAACCAGTCTATTCAGCTATAGAGCTTTTCTTGAAACCACCTTCTTAACCTCCAATTTCCCTGCTGTACGACACAAATTAAAATAAGAAACCAAAGAAATTCAAACGCATGACCTCATAAAGCATCATCACCTAACCACAACCAGAGTTGCATACTTAAAGATAGCAATGGAATTATGGAACTACTCACATGCCTAACATTTGCGTACTACTGAAAACTCAATTAGAATCAATTCACTACCCATTTGGAGTATTCAAAAGTCTAGCCAATTACAGAATTATAAAATTTAAAAAAAAAAAAAAAACACACACACACACACACAAGCACTTGTCACTTCAGTTTACACATAGCTTAACGAACAAAAGCAAAGCATAATCACAAGATCCCCTACCAATTAACATTTTTTTCCTCATTGATACATACAAGAAATAGGGGTTTCCAGTAACAAGAGTACAACAGCATCAAGATTTATAGCAGAGTTAATAAATTGTAAAACGAATGAACGAAACTAGAACCCTAATTTAAAAGCGCTTGAGAATGAGGAATACCTGTAGGCGAAGAAAAAACCCTAAATTTCGTTGTGATTATCTTCGTGTCTCTCACCGTTGTGGAGTAGCAGCAATATCATATGAAGGAGAAGGAAAGGATCTTTGGCTCGTAGGAAGTAAATTTTAGGTCATTTAATCGTACGAGTCAACTCGTGATTTTAGAGATATGAATACAATTGCCAATTGGGTTGGGAGTGTGAAAATGAAGATTTTTTAAAAGAAATCATTAATATAAAATATAAATTTTTACAAGAGTAAATTACAAAAATGGTCTATTAGGTTTGCATAAAATTTTGGATTTAGTCCACGTAGTTTCAGTTTTGCATAAATATTTTATTTGCATTGTTTACTTGCGGAAATAATCCATCTATTGCATTTTTTTCTTAATGATAATTATGCCTTTTTCATTAATGACAATTTTGGTGTCTTTTTTTTCATTAATTTTGTTTTTAAATCTTAATTTAATAAATGATTATTTAAATAATTTATTATTATTATTATTATTTAAGATGTATTATTTTTTATTAAAATTATATTTTTTTAATCTATTTAATTAATTAATTTTACGTTTGGATTATGTATTTAGTTTATTTATTACAATTTTATTTATATTAGATTTCATTGTTGTACTATTTATATGTTTTTTGTGTTTTTGGTATGCATCCATCTATTTATTTCTGTAACACCCACATTTCTCACACAAATGTCACGTCAATACAATACACAGGTGGCAATATCGCAATTATCTCATAACGCACATGTCACAGGATTAGCGAAAAACACTATTAATTAAAACTTTAACATACAAACTGTCATACATCAAGTCACATGCTGAAGCAGATACATACATACTGAATTATCCGATGAACACTAACTACCGATAGCTAATACAGTATTGATCAAGTACAAAATACAGATAACAGCTCCAAAGTCTAATAACAGAAGTCAACAAACACCCACGATCTCTGAACTACTTCGGCTGCTGCTGCTGTGACTGCGGTCCCACGGTATGGCTGCCTGAGACACGAAAGTCTCGAAAACATAAGCTGGACAGCTCGTGAGTATGCGAGGGTTAGACACTGCAGGTAAACACATATAACATACACAACACATATATCTCATCACACATATGCAACTCAATGCATAACACGTATCTCTGCTCAAAAGGGGATGCCGTTCCCCAGCTAACAGGCCGCACACAGCAGCGGTTAGCTACTCAATAGGCACAGGAGCGACCTGGCAATATCACTGCTGTATATATACAGTCTCATATCTCATGACTGGTTAAGGACAGTCAGCCTGCGCGATCGCATATCGCGGACACCTGCAACTCAAACACGTATAGCACGTATAGAGTAAAATGGATCATACCTGCGTACTATGCTCGGTCTCATACACAATATATCACAACACATATACACAACTCATAAAAGACCACGCGCATTTTGTAAAGAACTCGAGTACTCACCGACTACCCGATTTCGACTTGAAACCCGAAACTCTTAATGTGGCTCGGCACGTGATCGGCTAGAAACTGTAAACACCACGGATCTCATACATTAACGCAAGCTCAATAACCGAACAATTCAATCCGAACACATTTATCACAATTAAACTAAACCCGAAACACACTCCGAAACAATTAACCGATCCCCGAATTCCTTCACGAAACTCTCACCAAAACCCCAGATAATTCGACCCGACACTGCCCCAAGGGAAACCGACCAATTAAGGACTCAAGACTCTCTCATATTGATCAAACTGGATTTTCCCTGCACCTCGCGCCGCGCCCATGCCCTTCTGCGCGTCGCGCCGCGCCCCCCTACGCGTCGCGCCGCGACCATGCGCCTGCTCCCAACCTTGCTCTTCGATTTCCATGGCTAAACCAGGGGATTCTCATCTCCCCAAAATTGATTTCAGCAGCAATTATACACTAAAATCACATATATCAAACCCATAACTACCAAAACTCAAAACCCTCACCATACACCCACATAACTCAATTTCCAACTCATAAAAAGTATGGATTCTTACCTCCAAACCTTAAGAACACAAGAAGATGAAGAAGAAGGAGCTATTCCTGCAATTTCCACACCCAAATCTTGAATTTGCAATATGATTCTGCTGGAGCTTCTCTCAATTCACACACACACACCTTAGCTTTCTTTGAGAATAAGGATAGAAATTAGGGGATAAGCACATATATGTTTATCTCTAATTTGGCCGGTCTCGAACCCATTAAATCCGAACCCGATATCACTGTTGCAATATTAATATCATTAAGACCTAATTAAATCCACGATCTCGGTGATAATAATAATCCACTAATTATAAGCTCGGAGACACGTATCACTCAATCTTGACACGTTAAATCCACGAAACGGGATTTAATTGGAACAACACAATAATAATAAAATAATGAGCCAATAAATTAAATCCACGTACCAGGCTCAAATTCGGGATGTTACAATTTCATTATGTTGATATATTTTGATTTCATTATACATTTTTTAAAAAAATATATAAACTTAGGATTTAATTCGTTTGGATTTAGATATTTGTTACATTATTATTTCAGTTTAAATCTAATATTCTATTTGTTTTGATTCAAATATTTTGTTACATTAAAACATGAGTTAAGTTTCATTTTGACCATACAACTTTTAGAATTTTTTAATTTAGCCATTAAATTATTTTTTGTCCCGATTTAGACACCGAACTATTTTTGTATATATATTTAACCACTAAACTTTCTTTTTACCGATTTAACCACTGAAAATTGTCCCGATTTAGCCACCAAACTATCATATTGTGTACCAATTTAGCCATTAGTTTTATTCATTTTCTCCAAAAATACAACAGTAAACTAAATTTTAGAGGCTAAATCTACACAAAAAAATAGGTTTGTGGTTAAATAAAACAAATTTAAAAGTTAAATGGTCAAAATGATACTTAACCGTTAAAACATTTAACTCAAAACAAATAAAAATGTAAGGTTTTCTATAGTTTTCTTGTAAATTATAATCAAACCAAAGCATATTACTATAACAAAGTTTTTATGTCATAACGAATAAAATTTTATTGTAACATCCGGAATCTAGCAGCAGGTACTAATTTATTTATTGGCTTTGGGAGTGATCCTAATGAGTTGGTGAAATTTAATTGATTAATTACACGTGAGTCGGTGAAGTAAGTTGCTATTACGTGTATATTTAATCGGTTTAGTAGTAATTATGGGTTTTGGGGTTGTTTTAATGAGTTACTTAACATTCTAAACCCAAAGTATTAAAATGTGGATTAATTGAGTTAACGGGGTGGTTGACTAGTGAATATTGAGTATTGTACCCGCTTAAATTGGGCTCGGGCCCGGGAACGTATATAAGTGAGAGTCTTTAACATGTTGCTTCATTCCTCCAAGTCAACTAAGTGTGTGTGTGTGTGTGTGTGCTTTCTCCAGCTAAAACTCAGAACAAGAGAAGAATAAGTAGCCATAGCCAATTCTAGTGAATCAAAGGGTGCTGAACTTGCTCCTACCTTCTAGCATTCAAAAATCGGTCTGAAATCTGTTAGTAATCTATTGTAAACGAGTTAAATTGTTGTAATAAGTATTTAGTCACGATCGGGGTTAATTTGTGACCCTGGAATCAGTAAAAACGAATTTGGGGAGTGATCCCCGTGGCTGGACAAAAATAGAGCATGAACTGCTCTGTTCGTCGCCGCATCGCGGCCGCGCTCCCCTGGTCGCGACCGCGATCAGGGGTGAATCGGCTGAGGAGGATCGCTGGTAGTGGAACGCGATCGAGATGGTGATCGCGGTTTGGGTGAGCACGACCGCGCTCAGATGAACCCGACGGCGATAAGATGGTCAGCGCGGGGTCACCGCGACCGCGATGACTGGTCGCGATGAGAGGGAACGCGCCCGTCGGTCTTGACCTGCTGACTTGTGTTGAGTTTGTGAGACTAGTAGTATAGTTGTTATGAATTCAATAGCTAGTCGTTACAATGTAGTTGTATTTATTGTTGCCAGGATTCGTAGACAAGCCTGGAACCTGTAGAGACCGTCGTAGATAGCGGGGTAGTAGTTGTGATTCAGGTGAGTTACTTACTTTGTTGTTTATTATCCGGGTCCAGTGCGGATCCCTTTCATATGTTGATACAAGTTAGCACAGAGCAGAACACGTGGATTACGCATATAGTTGTGGTACGCAGAGTAGAGTGGCATGTTGGGTCATTACCAACTCAGAGGTCTGGCCTAGCCACTACTTTGTGGAGTGGGCTATGCAGGCTATCCCGGGTCGCTCCCGATGAGGCGTCGGGCAGTTGAGGCCGGCCGCATGTTGATTCTTAGTCGTTATATTATGCTAACTATTTTATAAACTGTTTTAAAGTTGATTATAGTAACTCACCAGCTTTCCGCTGAGCTTTGTTTTAAATGTGGACCTCAGGCGCGTGACCGGACGCTGGAGATACCACGGGCACGAGTCGAGACCCGCCGCGTGGATAGTAGATAGTGACTACTTTGTAAGTAGTCTTGTATTTTGTGGTTCGACGTATTCGCCATTGATGTTTGGACGACTGCAACCTGTAACCGTATTCTGGTTGACCGACGTTACTAACGGGGGTTGGTTCCTGCTTCGTTGTTACCTTATGCTTGATAATGGTGTTTAGTAGTTAATTAGTTGTTTACCCTTGATGATGTCGTTTATGATTAAATGACGTGGACTGTAAGTCCTATGTGGCATTAATCGTAAAAGTAGGGGTGTTACAGCTTGGTATCAGAGCATTAGTTTAAGGTTTAAGTACCATTAGTGATGTTTAGGCTTAAACCAGTGTCTAGAACCTTGGGATTGATCTCTGATGAGTAGGTTTAAGAAGTTTTAGAGTCATGTTATTGTTGTTATAGTAATGTTTTTACATTGTGCAGAGACCTTATGGCAGACGAGCAGAGACCCGAGGGTCCCACCGGGGGACGTGTGTCGGATGAGGAGTTTACCCGACGACTACAAAAGGCCTATGAGAAGGGCCGCACCGAGGGTATGCAGTCCCTGACGCAGGGGACAGGAGGTATAGGGGTTCAGAGTTCAGGAGCCGGACCATCACGAGAGGCCGACAAGGGATGCAAGTATAAGGAATTTTTGGCTGCGCATCCACCAGAGTACCACGGAGAGCCTGGGGCCGTGAAGGCCATGTACTGGCTGCAGGACATGGAGATAGCTTTTTGTATTACAGGATGCCACCCTGATCAGATGACGACATTCTCTAGTGCTCAGCTACGGACTAGCGCCCAACAGGGGTGGCAGACTATTAGGGATATGATGGGAGACGGACCGGCGTATGAGATGACATGGAGTCAGTTTAGAGCCCGTTTTGAGGAGCAGTACTGTTCGGAGGACCGCCGAGCCCAGTTAGAGATTGACTTTCTGACATTGTTCCAGGGATAGCGATCAGTTGACGAGTATGAGAAGATTTTCATTGACCTGAGTTTGTTCGCACCGCTCCAGATTAGTACAGAGTCGCGAAAGATTAACAGGTTCATGATGGGTTTGCGTAAGGAGATTCGGGAGGTCATTGACACTGGCTATATCCCGACCTATGTTAGGGCAGTTGAGTTGGCTCAGAGACAGGATAGTGAGTTATCCCGTCGAGACCCCGTGGTAGAGCAGCCGCGATTTGCTCAGTCAGCTGGGCACGGGGGTGGTTCTGATAGAGGCAGAGATAGAGATTGGGACAGAGATAGTCATTCTAGCCAGTTTCAGCCTAGGGGTGACGACCGCCGACGTACTGAGTCCGAGGGAGGAGATAGACAGAGAGATAGGTCTTCTCAGAGATCTGATCGTAGGCCCGATGACAGGGGCAGTCGTTTTGGTGGGTCAGAGCAGCGGGGAGGAGCGTCGAGTTTTGGGTCTGTTAGTAGAGAGCGGTTTTGTAAGAGGTGCCGTCAGAGGCACACTGGGGAGTGTGACCCCCGTCATGTACGTTGCTTTGAAAGATTTGATGGATTAAGACATTAAAAGTGTTTTGATGGATTGTTGTGGTTTGAAATATTTTATTTCACATATTTAAAAATGATAATTATGAGGAGAAATCCTCATTGTTGTTTTGCGAGCGAGCAAAACAATAAGGAACCGACATCGGTAGGATACAGATCGATATTAAAAATAGAAATGATGATGAGAAATCATCATCGTCATCTTTTGAGCGAGCATAACAATGAGAAACCGACATGAATGTTTAAAAAGATAAACAATGAGAAGCCGACATAGACATATAAAATGGTTTAAATGAGAAATTTATAAGTTAAAAGGTGTAAATTGCAATTAAGGCAAAATAGAAATAAATAAAAGGGTTAATATCAAATAAACCCAATCAATTTTTCTCATTTTCTCAATAAAGTCCCTAAACTTTTTTTCCAATTGTTTAAGTCCCTAAACTATGTTTGTCTTATTCAAAAGTATATATTTTTGACCGGCTACCGGATTAGCCGGTAAAATCAATTGATAAAACAAACATGTTTAGGGACTTAATCGCTAAAATATGAAAAGATGGTGGGTTTTTTACAACATTAATCAAGTGAAAAAACTAATATAACTTGTTTGGTAACCGGTCAAACAGGTCAAATATACAATTTTGAATAAGACAAAAATAGTTTAGGGACTTAAATAATAAGATAAAAAGTTTAGGGACTTAATTGCGAAAATGAAGAAAGTTGATGGGGTTTTTTCAATATTAACCCTAAATAAAATGAACAAATTGTTCATTTTACCATTTCACACACTCTCTCTACCTCACCGTATCTCTTCCTCTAAAACCCACGGCTTCAACAATTCAAAAACCCTAAATCTTTGGAATTAAGTGCTGAAAATCTGGATTCAAGCTGTTAGAAAGGAACTATAACTGCTACAAACATCAATTTGAGGTCAGATTTATTCAAAAACTTCGAAATTATGAGTTTATTGTCGTTTTTTATAAAAACCGAATCAAAGATTGTGGTTGCTGATGTTAATGCATGTTGAAGATTATTGTTGAAATGTTTAAATCGAATACTAGTGAAGTTGTGTACCAAATTTCAACTTCTGATTCAAGCTCTAAGTACGATTTTGAAATCACTGTGTGTTTAGTGTGTGTGTTCATCGAAAGTGAAGAAATATGGATAAAAAAAGGGACTGATTTGGTATATTTATGTTATGTTTTATGTTAAAAATAGCATACTAAGCTTGTATTATCAGTTTTCAGCTACTAAATAAGTACAAAAAGAATTAAGTGAAATCTGGAAAATATTAGAAATATATATGTATAATTTCGGATTGATGAACACATCTCGTATCATCCGAAATTCTAATCATATCCGAGATCTTGGACCATAGGCAACTCAAATGGAAATCTTGAAAAACTCACAAGTCAAAGAAACAAATTTCGGACATCAGGGCATCCGAATTTCGGATTATGATATCATTCGAATTTCGGATGGTTGTTTCAAACAAAATTTCTAAGTATGGGAAATCGGACCACACGAATTTCGGGTACATCCGAATTTCGGTTGGGATCCAAAATTCGATTCATTTTAACTAAATTCCCAAAAATTAAGTTTTAAGCAGATATTAACATTGATATACTATTACATTGACTTAACAGGATCTTTGTGGTGTTGTCTAACACACATTGATTCAGAGCCTAATTGCACTGTGTAAAACCACTGTGAGTAATAGATTAATATTCAAACATTTATTGTCTTTTCCTGGTCAGGTTATGCACATCCCCGATCAACATTTTTGAACTGCCAAACTCCATGCTTGCACTGCATGGTGAACATTTGTTATGGGGCTTGCACTACCTATATTCACATTACTTTGTAAAGAAATTTATGTTGAATGATTAATCTGTTATCTCATTAAGCCAAAGCTTACCCGTTGACTTTCAATGTTTTCAGGCAAATGAAAAGAAATAGCTGAATCTTCTTCTTAAGTTTTCACTCAATTCCCGGGGACCTTAGAAGCTCTTTGGTAAATGAAGACTATAGCTTTGGGGCTGGGATTTATTGGTGTTGCAATCAAAGATGTTGTAATAGTTAGATTATGACACCATGGTCTTATACATTATTCCTGCTTTAGTGTGGAGCTACTTAAAACTTGTTTTATGTTTGACAATTTAATTGCATGTTAATCTTTTGGTTGCTTGTTGATCCTCGAGTCTATATTATCAAATGTTATCCAATTAGAGGATGCATCATATGTGTATGTGTTGTGTGTTTATTCTGCAGAGTGTAACCCTCGCGTACCCACGAGCTTTCTAGCCTACGTTTTCGAGTCTACCATGTTCAGGGAATCAGAAAGGGGGTCAGTAGCTGCAGCCGCCGAATTAGGACTTGGGATTACTTGGAGAATTTGGTACTTGCTACTGTATGATGATCATAATAGCACTGCATGTGATAGCATCTTTTGGGATTTTGTAATTCAGTAGATTGTATATGTATTCAATATGTATATCAGTTAGCCAGTTGTAATATGTTAGTTTAACCAGAACTGTTAGTTGTACCGAAAGTGCGATTA
This sequence comes from Centrapalus pauciflorus, assembly GCA_020465985.1. Taxonomy (NCBI): domain Eukaryota; kingdom Viridiplantae; phylum Streptophyta; class Magnoliopsida; order Asterales; family Asteraceae; genus Centrapalus; species Centrapalus pauciflorus. Next base: position 1,033,006 of record JAANYP010003725.1, read on the forward strand.
CACTGTTAACCTGTTTGTATGAAAATTTAAATTATCATTGATTTGCATTATCATTTGACACATGTAATATGGATTCCTTGCGTTATTGTCACTTATAATATTGTGATGACGTAACATTTATGCGAAATGGGAGGGTGTTACAATTTGCATCGTCATATCTATCACATGACACACACATCATATTACTATCTATTATTTTCTTTATTTCTTTTCCACCTATGATTTAGGTCATTACATTTCTATCTCTCTTCTTTTTCTCTATGCTACAGGTTAGGAGTGTGCAGTATTTAGTTTGGACTTGAAGAAACTGAAAACCAAACCACATCGAAGTCGAATAAAACCAAACCATATTTAGAAAACGGTTTTCAGTTTGTTTTGGTCCCAAACCGAATTTCTTAATACGGTTTTCGGTTTGATGATCGGTTCCTTTTTCAGACCAAACCAAACTAAAAACCGAATTATAATTTTCATTTATAATAATGATACTCATTTATACATCACAAAATCCATTTACACACACATTCATGTTCACGACTCCAGCTCAAGTTCTCTCGTCTCATCTAGGGGTGTTAAAAAAATTTCTGAAACGGGAAAACCGAAAAACCGTTTTGATTTTGAGGTTAACCGAACCGATTTTTCTATTATTTTCGGTTTGGTTAATCGAACCGAAAAAAACCTTCGGTTTCGGTAACTGACGGTTAACCAAAATATCGAAATTAATTTAATTTTATATATTTTAACTTTTATTCTTGAGTAAATTACAGAAATGGTCCCTGTGGTTTGTTCAAAATTATGGAAACGGTCCCTCAACTTTCAAAGTTGCAGTGGCGGTCCCTCAAACCACTTTTTAGTTGCAGAATTGGTCCTTCTGTTTCTAAATTTTTTAAAAATGACGATTTTGCCCTTCTTTCAATTACAAGTTTGGTAATTTCAATTTTGGTCCTTTCTTAATTTTTCATTTTTACTTTTAAATTTGAAATAATAATTTAATAAATTATGATTTGATTCATTATTAATCATTAAATTATTATTATTATTATTATTATTATTATTATTATTATTATTATTATTATTATTGGTTGCACCTATTTATTTTGTAAAATAAATCTATATTTCTTTACTAAAAATTATTTTTATTTATATACTTAATTAGTTAAGTTATGCATCTTTTTATGTATTCAATTTATTTATTAAAAATTTTATTTAAATTTATATTTTATTCGTATAACTATTGTATAATTTTATTATTTATACTTTCCATCAAACTATTTCATTACTTTTAATAAATTTGAATTTGTGTAAATTTTGATTTAAATTTACTAATTCATTACGTTTTGATTTAAGTTTGCTAATTAGTATTTTTGATTTAAATATTTTGTTACACTAATAGGTTTTTATTTAAATTTATTATTTTATTTGTTTGGATTTAAATATTTTGTTATGTCAGTACATTTCGATTTCAATTTATTATTTTATTTGTTTTGATTTAAAATTTTGCTACGTTAATACTTAAGTGAATTAAAATATTTAAGTGAAAACGATTAAAACATATTAATGTATAAACAAAACTTGTAAATCAAAAAGATTAAACACTATATTGAAATCAAAGCGTATAGGCATAACAAAATATTAAAATTAAAATAATAAAATAATAAATTTAAATCAAAACGTATTAACGTAACAAAATATATTATTTTAAATAAAATAAACTAAAAGATAAATATTATTCATTATTTCTAATATCTATAAAGATTAATAAATATAAATACAATATATTATTTTTACATCTTTAAATATTAATAAATAGATAAGATTTAAATTTACATTCAAATTATATTTTATATGTACTTTATCTATAAATCTAATTAAAAAAATATTGTTTGTTTATTTATGAAATGATTTGTAAAATTATTTATTTTTAATATATATTAGTAATTTAAGGCATTTTTTTAAAACCAAACAAATAAAATAATAAATTTAAATAAAAACATATTAGCATAACAAAATATTTGTAAACTTAAATCAAAACGTAATGAATTAGTAAATTTAAATCAAAATTTATCAACGTAATGAAATAGTTTGATGGAAAAGTATAAATGATAAAATTATACAAATAGTTTAACCAATAAAAGATAAATAAATAAAACTTTATAAATAAATTGAATACATAAAAAGATGCATAACTTGACTAATTAAGTATATAAATAAAAATAATTTTTACTAAATAAATATAGATTTATTTTACAAAATAAATAGATATAAATGATGATAATAATGATAATGAGAATAATAATAATCATAATATAATTAATAATGAATCAAAATCATAAATTATTAAATTATTATTTCAAATTTAAAACCTAAAATGAAAAATTAAGAAAAAGGGACCAAAATTGAAATTACCAAACTTGTAATTAAAAGAAGGGCAAAATCGTCATTATTAAAAAATTTAGAAACATGGGGACCAATTCTGCAAGTAAAAAGTGGTTCGAGGGACCGTCACTGCAAGTTTGAAAGTTGAGGGACCGTTTCCATAATTTTGAACAAACCACAGGGACCATTTCTGTAATTTACTCTTTATTCTTATAAATATTAACATTTATCCCAACAATAATTTAAAATTATAATTTATCTATCATTAATTTTTAAATTCAAAACAACAAAAATTTACACTTGAACAATTTAATTTAGTATATTATAAAATCGTTTTTTTTTTGTTTTTATTAGATTTTTAAAGATAATGTCAAATCTTTTAAAGATACTATATAGTAAATTTATAGTTTTATTCATCACTTTTATTATCTTAGACATTTTTAGTTTTTAGAAAAAAATTGTTGAAAATATTTAATTTAAAAATTAATTAACTAAATAAAAAATGGTTAATCGGTTAACCGGATGAAACCGATAAACCGATTATCGGCCGGGCCCGCTCTGAAGAATTCATGGGTCGGCAGGCGGGCGAGACAGAATGGGCGGGCACTACTAACCAAGCCAAGCCCAGTTCCCGCCGATAGGCGCCGATTTTTTAGGTTTATGTTTAGGTTCCCGAAATCTTCGAACCGGTATTTTCGGTTCGGAACTACCTCATAACCCTATCGCCACCACGCATGCCACCGGCCGCTCTCCTTTCCTTTCCTCTCGCCGCCTGCCGCCCGCTGCCAACCACTCTCCTATCCTCTCGCCGCCGTGCCACCCGCCGCCAACCGCTCTCCTCTCCTCTCGCCGCCCGCCGCCAAGCTCTCTTCTCTCCTCTCGCCAGTCGCCGCTGCTCTCTTCTTCAAACCAAACCGACAACGACGAGGTGAGATCGACTGGTGTATCTTCTTCTTCTCCGACGAGAGCAAGTGCTGACTCCATGACTGGTGTATCTTCTTCTTCTCCGAAATTATAGAATCCAAAAGGGCGTATGTTTGAAATTTCCTTCTCTTCCGTTCTCCGATCAACCACCTGATTTCAGTCTCGTCAGAGGCAGACAAGTCAGGGGTTCATATTTCGCGCACAAAAGACGATTTGGCATTGTGTTCGTACAAGTTATCTGCTTGTTTGAGATTGTATTCTACAACATTAAGAATAGTGTATTGATTGAACTTATGGAGTCTGATAAAGAGGATGTTGTTTTTCTCGACCGAGCTTCTTGGGCAACGAGAGGGAAACGGTAAGCAGATGCGTGATTAAAGTTGTGCTTTTGTAGTGTATTTGGTAGGATTTATCTAACTCAATTATTATGAATGTTAATTGTTCTTTGTAGGATGACTAAATTGGTAGACGAGGAGATTGAAGAGGATGATGAGTTCTGGAACCAAGATGCTTTGAAAGAGGTGATACACTACTCAGTACTATTTAGTATTTTCTTACATTATCTGTTCTCCATTTCGTGGTGCTTTGTCTACAATTCAACCATTTAGGCTCTGTGCACGCTCTGTTAATTGTTAAATGAAGTTCACATTTCCAAGAGCTCAATTCTGGGTGCTCTTAACATCATGGAAAACAGGAATGGTATATACTATTAAGTAAGAATGATTAAACAAGAATTGGCATGCTACTATTGATAAAAGGTCCAGGTGCCATTGAAGATGGTTAGTGGCTTACCCTGGCTTTGGTTTATTTTGGGCAGTGTTGAACTGTTGGCTTACAACTTACTTTCGACAAATCTCTGGCTTGTGGAGTAGTTATAGGATGTTGGTATGGTTCTTAATGGTGATACACTAATTGTGTGATATTATTACTGTCCCAAAACATACGCCAATATTGACTCGGGACATAGTTTAATAAACTCGTCTCAATATTGATCAAATGTCTAAATGCCCCTTCAAAAGGAAAGGACATGCAAAGATATTTTGGATTCACAACCTCCCAATATGTCATATCTACCAGGCAGAGAATCCTGATAGTTAGAAAGACCAAGGGACTGCTGGAAAGGTACTAACATGAAAAACAAGTTGTCCAAGGTGAAAGGCAATATGTACTACAAAAAATTTGTCACAAGATCTATCTAACAACTTAGAATAGCGAAATGAAAGTCATATAATCATTGACTGAATTACCGGTACCCACGTCCAATGTTCGTTTCAATTGCATGTCGAATTTAGTCTGGCGATGTTACCCAAACAGGGGATTTATCAGTATCCATTAATAAATTCAAAAACTTTAAAATATCTAATGATTTGAAATTAGAGTCATTGACCTTTTGAACCATTGTTAGTCGTCTTTTGTTGCTCCTGCAAAATATAAAAAGGACACAATGCAGCTTGATACCCCTTATTGGGGGCTCTTATTGACCAAAACTCTTATTCGGTAAGAGGTTTCTGTGATAAGGGTGTTTGATACTGATAAGTGATAAGAGGTAAAATCCTCTTACCCTCGTGCTTTTTGATAAGAGATAAAAACCCACTATTCTTCCTCTTATCAAAATTGTATACTTGAATGTATTTTTTTTAATTTTTAGAATATTGATTTGATTCTTGCTAGAATAATAGTTTGATTATATACTTGATTATTGATTTGATTCTTGCTAGAATAATGAACGATTATGTATTTCTATTTAAAATATATTGCTTATTATTTTTGATTTGTTATAATTATTTTGTTGCTAGTGTTATGATTGTATCATCTTATCATTTATAATATAAAGTTGATATGATTTAAAAATAAATTAACAGTTTATTTAATTTTAATTAATAAAAATAACAGATCGGACATTTATTAATTTACGAATCATACGGTCTTATTGGATCCTCTTATCAGACTTTAGGACCACCTCTTGTCAATCAGAATTGCGAATCAGACATCATATGTTTTCCTCTTATGCAATCAAACATCACCTTAATGTTTTAAAAAATCGTGTTTGCCAGTTTTTGTCAAAATTGTTCATTCCTGCAAAGTCTAGTGAGTTTTTGCACTTCTATAGTAAGATAAGATGTATATTTACGCCAAAGTATGGTGGCTTAAAATTTTTGGGAGTGTTGAAAATGTATGTAAGTACTCAATTATCTGAAAATTTTCAGTAGGAAAGTTGTAAGTCATCATCAAATTTATAAAAAAACTTAAGTAGGTATACAAGTTTTGATCAGAAACATCAAGCAAATGGTAGAACAAAATCATGAATAGTTGCACCATTTAAGTTACATGCACATAGTAGAGAAGATGTGAAGCAGTTGTTTTGGACCCATGTCTATGAGGCGATACGTGTGTTTCATGCTCAATGTGTTAAATTTCCCTGACATACTAAATGGTTTGCATTCTCTTCAGGAAGAAGATGATACAAACTATGTAGAAGAAGCAGAGGTTGCAGATGTCTTTGACAGCGACTTCGATGAAGATGTATGCCTAATTTTGTTCATTATGATTTGAATTTATCTTTGCCAAAAATGTGTTTTTACTTGGTTAGTGTAGCTATTCTGATTGTTTGACCAAATTACTTGCTTTGGCTACAGGAACCTGAGCCTGAAGAGGAAGTAGAAAATGAGCCAGATGATAGGTTAAAAATTTAGAAACTGGAAAAAGCAATTTTTCATTAATTGAAAAAAGAAATCTTGAATGTATAACAGACAACTAGGTATCTTCAAGATGTGAATTCTCTTGCAGGAAGCGTCCGAGGAAGAAATTGGCATTTCCAAGAAGAAGATTGGCATTTCCTGGAAAGCAATTGCCGAAGAAAAAGAAGAAGAAAGTTGTTTCAGAACCTGATAGTTCTAATGAGGAAGAAACGAATCCGGAGCAGTCAACACCCCAAGAAGATCATGACATGCCTGATGATACCAAAGTAGAGAGTACAACTAGAAAGTCAACTCGAACTTCGGTTATTGTGAGGCAAGCTGAAAGAGATGCAATACGTGCAGCACTGCAAGCAACGATGAAGGTTGCTCATCAATTATTTCATCCTTTAATTTTTTTTTGCTTTGTTGAGGATGAATATTGTGTTTACATTTCTCATTAAGGATTCCAGTATGCCTTTCTACCGGGTTCACTTGATAAATACTAAACTTATTGACACATTGATGCTGAGATTTTATATTTTATTAGCCAATAAAAAGGAAAAAGGAAGGCGAGGAGAGGCGCATGACCCAAGAAGAGATGCTTCTGGAAGCTGCTCAAACAGGTTTAGCACATAAAGTTATGGTTCTAAGATGAAAGTTGTCTTTTCGAATAAAATCTCTATAAATAAAAAGAATACATTCTAGACTTTTTGTTTATAAGAAGTGTACATTTATCTTGCAGAAATTATGAACTTGAGGAACTTGGAACGGGTCTTGGCAAGAGAGGAAGAAGTTAAAAAGAGAGCAATTGTCCATAAAGCGGTCTACACTGGTCCTCAGATACGATACCTTTCTAAAGATGGCAAGTTCTTTGCTTCGAAGTAATTATTGTTCTGCTTTGTAGCATTTGCATTCTTACAGCTTTAAAAATCGATTTTTCTAGCTTTGAGTTGATACACGGCCTTCTGAATATGTTAAGCTGATGATAACAATCATTTCAGGTTACTCATATCTTGAATTTACAAATGGTGTATCATTTCAATTACAGATTCCTACGTCTTCCACTTCATGTGAGTAGGGGTAAAATTACTTTCTGCTGATTGTGCATATGGATTTGTTGGTAACTAGTGTTTCTATTTTGGGAGTTCACCACTATAACTGCTGATTTCTGTTTTATTAGTATAACCCTAGTTATACTAATCATTACCCTGGTTATACTACCTTACTAATCATTTATTTTTCAGAACAAATGAATTTATAAAGGGAAATAATCATATAAATACTGAGATTAATATATGATAAGCAGTGGCTAATGGCTTTTCCCCTTTCAGTTAGTTAGGTGTGGCTGTGTGGTTGGTTTCTTTGTTGTGTAAAAGACTATCAGTTTCTTGTTTAACAAAGTAGATGCTTAATAAATTTTCATTATTTCAAAATATCCGTTGTGGGTTCAGCATATGATAAGTTCTTAAGGCTTAATTGCAAATAAATGAATCAGGATGCAAGCTTTGCTGTTCTTATAGTGAATTTTAAGTTGTAAAAATAATCTAAAGCCAATGTTTCTTTAGTAGAAATCATCTTAGGGGGTGTTTGGTTCATAAATTTTGTGGGATTTTCTGAGTTTTGCATTTAAAGTCTCATGTTTGATTCATGAATTCAATGAAGGATTTAAGATCCAAGATTTCATAAATCCCACTCTCCTTTGTTATTTGAAATCCTTGATATCCCTTGCATTTCAATTTTTACCTCTCCTTCATTTTCCAAATTATCAATGTACCAATTTATTAATTTAAAAAACCATACTCCCACCCACCCACCCACCCATCCCTACTTATGTATACCTACATTTACTTTACCTCTACCCTACTTACATATACCTACCCTACCTTTACCCTCCCACCCCAATGTAACACACATCTTACCTAACCCAACCCAAAATTTTACATTACCCATCCATGCTACCCCTACTCCCAGGGGCGGATCCAGGAATTTTTATTATCGGTGTCACTTTTTTAGAGTAAATTTAATACTTAGATTTTTGAAATACATTCTAAAATGGACCGGGTCACCGAAACGGGTTACCAATACAAAATTAACGAATAACAAAATTTTTCAAATTAAAAAATTACATAGTACAATACATTAAAACTTAAAAGCAATAAATACCGTAAGTATTAAAGTTTTACAATTGTTGTCTTCGAGTCTATATCTTTTGAAATCTTGTCATGACATCTTCGTTCGAAATATTGACAAGTAATTCATTCTCAATACAACAAATGCAACAAGCGTTCATAAGGTTAGGCCTCTGGACAGTTTTTTTGGGCTTTTTAAAATTTTTTGGGCTAACTTAATTCACTTGAATGATTCTTCAATGTTGTTTTTATATTTTGTTGGGCTTTTCTTAAATTTTTTTTTTGTTAAGCTCAGTGTTATTTCAATAAATTTAAGTAATAAAAACAACATATATAAATTAAATATGTAAAATATAATTGTCTAAATTTTTCGTAGGTGTCACTCAAAAAAAATCTTAGGTGTCACTCGAATTTTTGATACACATGTAACTCAGTATTTTGAAAATTTATAGGTATCGAGTGACACCACATATTAAAACATTAGGTCCGCCCCTGCCTACTCCCACCCATCCTTACCCTTACCATACCATACCCTACCCTACCGTACCCCACCCACCCATCCTAACTAACTCAACCCTACCCCTACCCTACTTATCTATGCCTACCCTTACCTCCACGACTCCATCCACCCCACTCTCATATCCATGTTACTCCAAACAATGAAAGAATTACAATTAAATAATTGAAGGGCATATTTGTCATTTATGATATAAACATTCCAGATGCTTTGACCGATATGTAAAACAAACAAGATTTCATAAAATGCCAATCCTATTAAATTTCTGTCAACCAAACACCTGCTGGATTTTAAAATCTTGCAAAATGAAAATGGTGATAGAATGCAAATCCCACAAAAAAAATATACGAACCAAACGCCTCCTAGGGTTCTGCATTCGCCCTTTCTTCTTTTTTCCTGATTCTAATTTCAATATATAATTATATCCTTTTCTAGATCCAGAGAAGGATGTTTGTGCAGTTACCGGACTACCTGCAAAGTAAGCTTTCTGCAATCATCCTTCATTCCTTCCCACATCTGGTTGTTCCTTTTAAGTGCAAATTAATCTTGGTGTATCCCATATTAATTGCAACAATTTCCTTTTTGATAAAAGTTCCTGGCCTTATTTATGTATTTATCCATTGTCATCACTAGAAGAGTTAAATGGTTTTTATTTTGGTCCATGAAGTTCCAGCTTTTGTTATTTTAACATTGGTGTAGTAATCAAACATCTTTACTAGACTACATGTAGGGTTGATTTGTACAAGTCTCATGGCTGGAGGTAGTTCTTTTTGTAGCATTCTTAATTAACTGCTTTGCACACGTTATCAACGACTTTCTTAAAAAAATTTGGTGCATCATGCTGTATGCGGTTGATTGTTATGTTGACCACACTGCTTCATATTATGCCTCATTCATTTATCATCTGTAATTCTTTGTTCATTTGTTTATGACAGATACCATGATCCTAAGACAGGCTTGCCATATGCAACTGTTAGGATAGTGACTTGAATTAGTTGAGTGTTTTTCTGTTTTTTCTGTTTTGGTTGAAAGCTGTTAGGAAGCTATAGAATTATTATAAATAGGACATATGGGTTAATGAGAACAACAACTCAAATTGTAGTCATTCAACCCAAATTTGTTAGTGAAATTTGAATATTTTCTTGATTCACAATTTGTGGGTTTTCTGATTTTTTCTGAATTTCTGAGTTCTTGAAATTGTTCTTGGCTTGTTTCTGAAATTACAACAAGTGGTATCAGAGCTTGGTTATGATCATCGTTCATTTGGTCTGCCATTTTTGAAATTTGATTTTAGAGATAGCAATTAGATTTTGTTATTGGCCGATTGGAATTTGAAATTGAATTTGGAGACTCCAGAAATTAGTTTTAGCGATCAGTTCTACGCAATCGCTTTTGGTGTTCTTGTTGAAATTAGCGTCCAATTTTGGAATCAATTAGAATCGGGAATTGTTTCTGTGGAGTCCTCTTTGAAGGTTGCAAATCAGATTTGCAATCGAGTTTGAAATTGGTTTTCTGCAATCGTTCAATTGGAGTTTTAATGCTTGCTTTGTATTGAAATTGGCGGTCAAGGAAGTGCAATTGAATCCTGGAAATTTGTAATCGCTGTGTATTCTGGAAATCCAAGATTCAGAAATTATCTTGGTAAACACTCGATCGTATCCTTTTCGGTTTTGTTCTTGTTCGATTCTTCCTGTTTTCTGTTTGTTTTTGGTTGAATCTTGGAGTTTCTTGGCCAATCTTGGAGTCGGATTCAAGGTGGAGCTCTTGAATCAGGCTGTTGAAGTTGCCAATTCAAGTGTTTGGGGGCAGTCAATTCTGTTTTGGGGTTCTTTCAGGTGTTAGTAGCTCTGTTGTTTGGGTTCTGTCTGGTAATTGAACTTCGGTTAAATTTTGGGATTCAAGAAAGTCGAATTCTTGAACGTTTGTCACTGATTTTGAAAAGATGAATTCTCAAGTAGTAAGAATTGATAAATTCACTCGAAAAAATAGTTTCAGTCTATGGAGGATTTAGATGCGTGCACTTCTCAAACAGTGTGGTATTTGGGCTCCTCTTTCGGGTGCAAAACCAGTCTCGATGAACGATTCGGAGTTTGCACAACAAGACGAGAAGGCACATTCGGCTATCTTGCTATCGTTAGCCGACGAAGTTATCTACGAAGTTGCTGAAGAAGACACGGCAGAAAAGTTGTGGTTGAAATTGGAGTCGTTATACATGACCAAGTCCCTTACGAATAAGTTGTTGTTGAAACAACGTTTGTTCTCGTTGAAGATGAAGGAAGGAGCGGCGTTGAAAGATCATCTTGATGAATTGAATTCCATCTTGATGGACTTAAAGAATGTAGATGTTAAGGTTGATGATGAAGATGCGGCGCTCATCTTGTTGGTTTCGTTGCCTCCTTCGTTTGAGAATTTTGTTAGTTCGTTTGTTTTGGTCGGGATACGGTGTCTTTGGAAGACGTAAGGTCTAGTCTTCACACTCGTGTTCTTCGTCACAAGGCGTCGAGGAATGATTTGGAAAGTGAGCCTATTGGTTTGGTTGCGTGGGACGTGAAAACCGCAATGGTTGCTCAAATTGTGATGATAGCAAGCGTAGAGAGAAAGGTGTGAATCCGAGAGACATTTGCAACTATTGTAAGGAGGTTGGTCATCGGAAGAAAGATTGTCCAAGGTTGAAAACAAAGGCTTCGGTTGCGGTTGCGAGAGATGATTCGACATCGATTTTGGAGGATGATTTGGTGATGTAAATTGGTTTGATTGTGCTGTGCTGCTGCTGTTGGTTTGATTGTGCTGCTGCTGCTGTTGGTTTCTGGTTTAGTTTAGTTTTTGGGTGGAAATTCTTCTTTTGTCATTTGGTTGCTCATTTGTTTCCGGCCGGATTAGTGTGGGGGCATTGTGGGAGGAGTTTCACAATTGTTTTGGCTGCGACATTGGTTAACCGGTTGATTTTGGATTGTTTTTGTTCTCCGGTTTGTTGGTTTTTGGTGCACATTGGTATTTGGTCGCAAATGTGTTTTTGGGTCTTCGTTGTTTTCGGATTGAAGACTTTGGATTTGAATTTGAAGTTTTGGTAGTGTGTTTCCAAGAAGGTGGAGTAACACAAATTAGCTTCTGGGATTTGTTTTTGTTTTGTTTTGTAATTTGATATTCAAGTCAAGGTGGAGATTTGTTAGGATAGTGACTTGAATTAGTTGAGTGTTTTTCTGTTTTTTCTGTTTTGGTTGAAAGCTGTTAGGAAGCTATAGAATTAGTATAAATAGGACATATGGGTTAATGAGAACAACAACTCAAATTGTAGTCATTCAACCCAAATTTGTTAGTGAAATTTGAATATTTTCTTGATTCACAATTTGTGGGTTTTCTGATTTTTTCTGAATTTCTGAGTTCTTGAAATTGTTCTTGGCTTGTTTCTGAAATTACAACAGCAACAAAAGAGGCTTTTAAAATAATCCGTGAACAGTAATGTTTTATTGTTCTTTTTATAAAATTGTAGAGCTTTTAATGCTGTTCTTTGTATGCTTGCTATTCCTTACATCAAGTCCAATGAATCCATCTGTCATTGTGACTGCAACTGTGGGGAAAAAAACAACTATTTAATATTCTTTTATGGGAAAATTATTAAAAAATAGCCAAAAATCACACCCCATTATCAAGTTTTAGCCAAATAATATCAATCTAACCAAAATAGCCACACTTTACGTTACCACATTTACGTGATAGCCATCATTTAAGTGATCTATAATTTTTATTAATATTTTAATGTATCACGTTACAAAAGGTAACTGGTAACGTAAAGTAGTGATACTTTAGCTCCTTCCCAAATAAAAAATAGGTGGCTTGTCATTTCATGGTAAACACCTTTTGGTAACGTAAAGTACCATTACTTTACGTTACCAAACACCTTTTGTAACGTAATGCATTAAAATATTAGTAGAAAGTACAGATCACGTAAATGATGGCTATCACGTAAATGTGGTAACGTAAAAGTGTGGCTATTTTGGTTAGATTGATATTATTTGGCTAAAACTTGATAATGTGGTGTGATTTTGACTATTTTAGTAAGTACCCCTTCTTTTATCAAATGGGGAGAATCATCATCATCCCCAAATGGTCAATGTACTTTGACTGAGCATGCCACGCCCTTGGTGAAAGTTTTTATTGAGTTTTTTTTTTATTGTGTCTTTAATTGATGCATGCTACATCCTCCCTCAAAAATGTTTTGTAGGCATTCGAATGACAGTAGCAGCATTAAAGAGAAAAACTGCATGGGAATGCTTTATGATTTGACTTCTGGACAAGGCTTCACTAAAAAGAAGAGAACTATCAACCCAAACAGCAAAGAGAACTCTTATCTCAGATTCTTGGCCCGGTTTCGCCAAATTCCAGCTTTTGAATACGAAGATTCAGAATAGGGGTGTGCAAAAAAAAACCAAAAACCAAACTGAAAAAAACCAGAAAACCGGAACCAAAAAACCAAACCGTTTGGACTTTGGATTGGTTTGGACTTTGAACTTGTGTTATTTTGTTTGCATCGTTAGTCCAAATTCATGTATGTTTTCTTGATGTTGTATTGGTATCAGTCCTCGGTGTTGCATTCGCAGCCGAAATCAACAGTTGGTACACCAGCATACATCGCTCCTGAAGTGTTGCTTAGGCAAGAATATGACGGGAAGGTGAGTTCTTTTATGTGCCAATTTTACATGCTCCAGAGACCTTAAATTCGTTGATTTTGAATCAATCAGATGCAGCTGCACCCTGCAGTTTTATAGACATTGTGCTAACTTAAAATCGGGTTAAGAAACATGTTAGTCTGTAAAGGTTTTAGATAAAGTTCTTGATTTTTTGAAATATCTAATCAATTAAACCTGATTTGTGGTTGTTGGGTTTCTTTGTTTCAGATTGCTGATGTGTGGTCGTGTGGAGTGACATTATACGTCATGCTCGTTGGTGGCTACCCCTTTGATGACTATACATGTATGGTGTAGACTTATTACAGAGAATTCTTCATGTTCAGTATTCGATTCCAGAAAACATTCAAATATCCCCTGAATGTCGACACCTTATCTTGAGAATATTTGTCGGAGACCCTGCACAGGTTAGTCGTGTTCATTTTTTATAGTATAAAACCTGCGTTCCATGTGTTGAATTTATGTTTCTTGTTACAAAACTCAAAAGACATTGGCTTCTTTAACTGTTGGCGGAGATAAAGAACCACGAGTGGTTTCTATAAAACCTCTCGGAAAATCTCATGGACGAAGACAAGATAATGAAGAACCAGCCTGATCAACCAATGCAGAGCGTTGATGTTATCATGCAGATAATATCCGAGGCCACCATTCCACCTGTTGGCCTATACTCTATAGATATGATGGATGATGATCTGGATGATTTCGACTCCGACCCTGATGAACTTGATATCGACAGCAGTGGCGAGGTCATATATGCAATCTGATGATTAAATTTATACAAGGTGGCCATAGTGTTTGGTCGTAAGGTTCCTGTTATCCTGTATGTAGAATCGTTTTGTCAGTCATGCATAGATGTCATCCTGGGAGTTGGGTTGTAGGTTTTGTATTCTGGTTGGGTTTGTTTTAACAGGGTGACCAAAATCCGGGTAGCATATAACTCATATCTCACGAGTTGTGCTCGGGATTTGGGCATTCCTTAGAGAGAAAAGACCCAACCTGTTCTTATAATCACCAACCAGAGTCCAACATTGTTCACCGACTTTGGTTTCTGTGTCTTGGATTGTGATCTTTCGATTACAGAATGACAAATTTCTCACTTGTATGGCGCCAGCATTTCTGCCAAGTAAAGGGATTTTTACAAGTAGGAATGCCCAATTCCAAGCAATGTGATGCAAGGTATGTTGTGAAACTCTAGACAAACCAAAAAGAAACTGATACCCACCGGTTCATGGTCACCATTTTTTTCCTTATTTTTGGATCTGGGAACACCGGGATTGCTTCATATGATAAAAAAAGAAAAGAAAAGAAATCAGCCTCACAGTTTTCTTAAAAGGCATTTGCTTTTGTTGTTCTTGGTGTCCTCTCATTTGCTATTTATATGCATTAACAAGTTGTACCTTTTACTCACGACATCAACTCAAAGTTTTGTTTTTGTTTTCTGGTGTTCTCTTCCTATTATGTATAGTCAATTGAAATAAATGGTATTCATAAATAACTTGCGTTTTGGTGATTTCTTGAAGCAGAATGAGAAACTAAAGGCAGTTTTGAATGAGTAAACAAGAAGAAGGGAGTTAGTGTTGATGCATAATTGTGAATCAAAGATGAAGGCAATAATGGAGGCAAAAGATGAAGTTTTGAACACAGCAACAAACAGAACAGTAGAGCTACAAAAATGTTTGTTAATGGCAGAAAAAGAAGACAAAGATTGGGAGAAAAAAACCATTGAGAATGAAGCCATGAACTATGCAGGTTTTGGCCTTTTATTGTTCCAGGTTCTACTCTATCCGTCAATCGAGAAACTCCTTGGCCCGCTCTCCGTTACACACCTTTAGCAGTAAAACATCTTACATGCATCATACTTCAAACTTCTCTTTTTATTATTCGAATGGACATAATTATCCGACCTTCTTTTCAACGTCTCAGGCTATATCAATCCCGATTCTGTCAGCTTATCCGCACATAGCATTGCTTTCAGGGTTTGCTCTTCAGCTGGCTATTAATAAGTATATATTATCGAGTTAAATATGCCTATATAAAAATGTTACAATTAGTTGATTAAGGGTACGTGTGTTTGGATTGCTTATCAGCTTTAAAAGCAGGTTTTAGAAACCAAGTTTTGCAAAAGCCACAAAATCAGCAAGGAGCTGTGAATGGTATTTCGATGACAGCCATGTCTCTCTCAAAAGCATTTGGTCCGAACATAGATAGGCGCCAGCATTTCTGCCAAGTAAAGGGATTTTTACAAGTAGGATTTGCCCATTTCCAAGCAATGTGATGCAAGCAAGGTATGTGAAACTCTAGACAAACCAAAAAGAAACTGATACCCAACGGTTCATGGTCACCATTTTTTTTTCTTCTTATTTTTGGATCTGGGAACACCGGGATTGTATCAAGATTGGACCAAATTGAAGAGTATCCGACATTTTGTTTTATTTTTTGGTTTTGGTTCTTTGGTTCGGGTTTAATATTATGTTTCAGATGCCATCCGGTTCAGTACCGGTACATGAGCGATTAAAATAATATATATTTATGTTATTTTTATTTTATATATATAATATTGTTCGAGAGAGTACCACTCATTATGCAGCGCACCAGAAGGTACCACCTTTAAAAAAAGTTTTTAAATTTTTTTTTCATAAACATGTTTTAATTAACATTATGAAGATCATATGTAAATTTCACATACATTCATATCTCCTAGCTCCTAAAAAATGATGTGAACACACACTTGTATAATTTTGAATATATGTGAACGCGCATTTATGTGATGCGTGTTTTCATGCACTTAGGGTGTTCGGATTTGCGTGAAATTTACATATGATCTTTGTAATGTTAATTAAAACATGTTAATGAAAGAAAATCTTAAAAAAATTACTTTTAAGGATGGTACCTTCTGTGCGCTGCATAATGGGTAGTACTCACTTGAACCTATATATATATATATATATATATATATATATATATATATATATATATATATATATATATATATATATATATATAGGGATGAGATCCATTGTGAACAAGTTATTCGTTGTGAACGTTGTGAACAAATAAAAAAAATACATATAATCACTCATATATATCAACAACTGTTTGTAATATGATTCATATGATTCAAAAGGTTCATAGAAGTGTCTATTTAAGATTTAGAACATTCAAAAGGTTCATAATACGTAGTTTTTATAACAAGATGCACAAGATGCATAAGATTCAACAAGATTCTTGAGATTGGACAAATTAATTGGATTCAATAAAATCCATAGGAACCAATAAGATTAATGAGTTAATAGAAGAGTTCAGTAGTATTTTCAACAAGATTCATAAGATTCAAAAGTTATTTTATGGTTGTTCACAATGTTCACAACGAATAAAGTGTTCACAAAAGATCCTTAGTCTATATATATATATATATATATATATATATATATATATATATATATATATATATATATATATAGAGAGAGAGAGAGAGAGAGAGAGAGAGAGGTTGGGATCCTGTAAGAACCTCAATTCCGTGAGAACCACTCCAAAATGCACAAATTTGTACATCAAATGCACAAATTTGAAAATTAAATTTATAACTTAAAATCATTATTGGTATTTAATATTAAGAGTCTAATATTAATAAAGATGATAATCTAACATTATAATTACCTTTAAAACTTAAATTCATTAAATTATACACTAAATGCACAAATTCGAACTTTAAATACATCAATTTTATCAAGTGCATAAATTCGTACATAAAACGGATAAATACATCGTTAAATTTGTAAATGTTTATATGAAATGTATATATATATATATATATATATATATATATATATATATATATATATATATATATATATATATATATATATATATATATATATATATATATATATATATATATATATATATATAGAATCAGGTTCATCAGCGTACCTATAAGATTCCAGCGTACCCAGCGTACCCTAATGTGAATGATCATTCACATATATTTTTTTTGAATAGACATGTATAAGACGACATTATAAAACTTTTTTTCAAAAGAAACAACATCAAAAATCTTGTGAATGGTAAAAAAAATCATGTGAATGATCATTCACACCATTCACATGGTGTGAAATGACCATTCACATGGTGTGAAATGACCATTCACATGGATGACCATTCACATAAATATGCATTGAGCATTCACATAATTTTTGAGGACATAGAAAGTGTGAATGTATGTGAAATTCATATATCATGTGTATAACATTAAATTAAACATGGTTATGAGAAAAAAAATTTAAAAAAAGTTTTTTACGGTTGGTACCTTCGGGTGCACTTGATTTCGAGAGGTACCTTTTTGAACCTGAATCTATATATATATATATATATATATATATATATATATATATATATATATATATATATATATATATATATATATATATATATATATATATATATATATATATATTTATATATATATATATTAAAGGGGTTCTCATTGAAACAAGCTTGACTAAAAATATTAGTATATACACCACATAGGATTATAGGAACCAAACGCTAAGTAGAATTCAGGTCGGTTTTCTATAAACTCAAATTCGACTAATTGTATTTTTCAATCCCATTTTCGTAATCAATTCAACTCGAACACATTTGTGATGACATGTTTGTCATCTTTTGTTTATCAAATTAAAATAATGCATAAAGAAAGGGTAAACATGGCATCATCAATTAAATAAATCATCAAACTTCGGATAAGATTATATGACATGTTCCATCAAAGTTCAAAACCAGGACACTGGTCCAATCATTTATGGGGTCCAGGACAAAAACTTAAAAATGACCCTATAAATGTATATGCATATTCAAAATAAAAAAATTATAGTAAAAATGATAAATTATCAACAAAAAACATATAGCTATATAATGTTAAAATAAAAATTTTACATGTCAATAACTTTGTTTAATCGTTAGTAGACTTAAGTATGTAATAGATTTTTTAAGATTGGGTCCCTATGATTAATGAGTCCTGTATGATTGCCCGTATTAACCTTGCTCAAAACAAAAATAGAAAACTGAGAGACATGGAAATTTCACAAGATTTATACAGTCAAACATTATTAAATCGACTTTCAATTCTCTTAAAACTGAATGTCAAGTCAACCATGAATGTGATGGGGGAGGAGTGAAATGGATTA
Organism: Centrapalus pauciflorus; assembly: GCA_020465985.1. Lineage (NCBI taxonomy): Eukaryota > Viridiplantae > Streptophyta > Magnoliopsida > Asterales > Asteraceae > Centrapalus > Centrapalus pauciflorus. The sequence continues at coordinate 1,051,495 of JAANYP010003725.1, forward strand.
ATAAAAAATAAGATTGTGTAGTAGCTAGCATTACTTATTGATATTCTCAATCATTGTTCTTCCTTCATGTTAGGCACCCAGCCACAACCAAACCATAAAGCAACCTATGAATTCTAAAACCATTTGATACATCGCAACACAAAAACAACAAATCCTTCACTCATGCACCAACCCTATCACGAGGTATCAGACGTAGCTTCGAGCCATGTTTCAAGATTACATTGCCTGTCAAAACCCATAAAAAAGTGTCATCCACAACTTGAACCATAATCAGTGTATATGTCACCCCAATGGCTTGCTGCAAAACTAATGGACCGTTTATGTAATTTTGAAAGTTGAGGGACCGGTTCCGTAATTTTAGGCAAACCACATGGACCATTTATGTAATTTACTCTTATTTTTTATGTATCTTAGTTTTATTTTTATATATAAAATGAAATTTTGTTATTTTAATAATAAATAGCGTCAACTTTAAATAATTTCATGATTCAGTAATTCACAAACTCGCAAAAGAAATATCTTTTAATTTTTAATTAATTTGACAGATATCATTCCATAAAAGTATAGAAAAACAGTGAGAATTGCTCAAAATAGGAAGTAATTTCTCTTTTTTCTTACTATACAATCTCGTAAATTTTGACTCAAATAAAAAAGTCAACACTTTGTTCATTCCCGATTATAGCTTTAACTCGTAAACAACAAAAGTTAACGGTAAAAAAAGGATTATCCATAGGGTTTATTGTTAGAAATAACAACTTACTTTTTATTTTTATTTTTCTTATTGTGACAATGAGTTTTATTTTTTACAATTTAATATATTCTTTGAAAAACAACCTACTTGTTGTTTACCGGTTAAATGCTATAATCGGAGTAAACCAAGAGTTGATTTCATTATTTGGGACAAAATTTACAAGATTACTGTAAAACTTGCTTGCGATTTTCAGCAATTCCAAAATAAATAAAAACATTACACTTTTCCTTTCTTCCTCTGCTCTACGTTCCTTTCCATCGTTTTTCTTTCCGATTTCAAGAACGGGTTTGTAAGTACAAGTGCATGCAAATAACAACACCCGAATGAATTAAGCAACATGAAATCCGATCTGAAGATAAATCACGAAAAAGATCATCGACACAAAATTATTTGGAATCTATTAAAAGTTTAAAACTTCAATTTAAAAAAGTTAATGAAATTTTTTAGAAATTTCATACATATAACAACCATCACATATTAGTATGCCACTATAGATCGTAACATCTCTCATGTATTAATTTATATAATTATCGTTCGAAATTTATAATTAATAATAGAATTTCAGTAATAAGTTATAATTTAAAAAAGAAAGAAAAAGCTTTTTCCCAACCCCAACCCCAACCCCTAACTCTAATCTATATCTGTAATTCTGTATCTCTATGTATGTATAATAAAAAAATACATGATATCATGTGTCACCTTTATGTTTAATCACAAAAAATAAATACAAGTTATTACATTAAAAATAAAAAAATAAATATAAATTATTATTTTTAAAATCTCTAAATATTAATAAATAATTAAGTCTATCTATCATTTTTCATTATCTAATCATTTGTCATTATTATCATTTTGATATTTATCAATTTCTTAGCTAATCTAAATTCGAATTTATATATAATGATCATGTTCTTGTAATTTTTATTAAAAATATACGTCATACATATTTGAAAACTATAAAGTAATTAGTAATAGTTTAATTCATAACATTTTTATTGAAAAAATAGTTTATACACTTATCTGTCATATTTTATGTGTTTATCAATATAAATTATCAATTAAAATTAAAATTAAATATTAATCTCATCCCGTACGTACGTGCACGCATGCGCGCGCACACATACATACATATTCAGGTTCAAAATAGTCTCTCGAAATCAAGTGCGGCCGAAGATGCCACCTTAAAAAATCTTTTTAAAATAAATTTTCTATAATCATGTTTAAATTAACGTTACACACATGATAAATGAATTTCACATGCATTCACACTTTTTGTGTCCTTTCAAAATCATGTGAATGGCCATCCAAGTGAATAACTCTATTTTACGTATATAATTTTTATTAAAAATCATTGTAATAAGGATGTAAATAAACTAACATATAAGAATAACATAACTCAAAAATTCCAACACCACTTTGATATATTTCGACGTAAAGTGCATCAAGATGATATAACTGCAAATATCTTCAAGAATCAAGATCCATCATCAACCTCCTAAAACTTGTATCTCACCTACACTTAGAAACAATTTTCCGATCATTACAGCAACGCCGCCGTAACGGTCACCGGCGGAGCGAGAGCATTTGCCGTCCCATTGTCGGTCCAATTTGTTTCACCCCAATGCCAAAGCATACTCTCCCAGAAACAAAATTTCTCGTAACAAGTCTTCAAACGCGAATCTTTGATCTTAATCTTCCAATGTCCGTCCGAATAGTTACCTTTCTCGGCTTGCCTCCGATCCCATTCCAGTGCCGCCTTTTGCTTCGACCTAAGCAAACAATACTTATGCAGATTTTTGGGCATTGCATCGTGAACCTTCCACCATCTTGCGTGTGCAACGTCACTGGCAAACTCCTGTATCTTAGCCACATTCCAGTTGCAGTCGTAGTCACGGAAACATAACCATGGTTTCAACCCGAGATAGTGAAGTACGTATAGAACTGGAGGATCGGCTCCAAACAGACGTGTTTTCATTTCCTTCTTTTCTTCCTCGTCGCCTTCCCAGAAATGCTTCAAGAAATTCATGTGTTTTGGGATACGATGCCACCAAGTGAAGATCTCGTTTAAGTACCCTTGGTCTCCGCCGTTGTATGATTCAATCTCGTTAATGTGATCCATCAACAATTTAAACGTACAGTTTGATGGTTCGACAACCATTACACCAGAGTTGAAAAGGGTAGCATTGTTGCCAATTGCAGTAATCTCCGGCATTTCAAAGAGGAAATCGATGTTTCTAAGTATAAGTAAATCTGCATCAATGAATATAATTTTGTCGTAATCGGTTAACTGCCAGAGACGAAACTTGCTATAGTTCCATTCATTGTAAGCGTCTCGTTCGGCTTTCGGATTTCTGATCCTCTCTATTGTATGGACTTTCCAGCCTGCAGCCTCGAGTCCTTCCCGGTGGTAATCACTTATTGTGTTATCGACAAGTATCACCAAGTCTCGTGTTGAGCCAGACATGCGAATGCTCTGGGCAGCTGTAATTGCCCCACATACGTAAACATGAGCTGAGTGCAGAATGGTTGCATAAGCTTCTCGTTTCGGGTTCCCTGAGTACCGATAATCTGTCACAACATCAAATTAGTTCATCAATCAACCAATTTCGAACCTTAGCCACAAATGAATACAGTGAAAGTGTTAATTGCTGGAATAAGCTAAATAATCATGCTTCAAAAACTAACCTACCTTTGGCTTTTAGAGGAACCGAAAGTTCACATGATCCAACAGGAAGCTGCACTTTTTCCCTCAGCATGTTGAGATCAGGTTCATATAACCAAACATTACCTCGACGCACAACTAGCTCTTTGCATGTGAAAAGATTAGGGACGGGAAAACAGTTAGTCACTAAAAGCACTCTCAACGGATGATACCCTTTTGATTTTGCAGCGAGTCTTGCAGCTGCAAGTTGCAAGTGCAAACGAGCCACGTCTCTCGACCATTCTCTTGTCTTCAAACATGGAAGCTTTACAGCTATGAGATCAATTCTTGGTGTTTCAGGAGCTCGAATATCAGGTAATTTAGGGCATACAGGAACCTTAAATTCTTCTTCCTCGTCGATCCACTCGGGGTATAAATCTTCCCAAGTTACATTTTCCTCAACGGAATCAAGGGATAAAGAAATATGCTCGGCATCTGGTATCATCTTCTCCCATTGGTCAATTTCGCTGACATTGAAGTTCAAAAGACCTATCCCCTTATACTCACCTGTGTCTGGAAGTTTCCTAATCACTCCAGCAATATGGTTCCAATCAAGTTTTAAATGGGATCTATAGCGTTCATCGTCTGCGAGAGATTTCTCTTTTATCCATCTTTCTACCAAACTTGCCCTGTGCGCACATTAAGAGATGATTGTAATTCTGTTGTATGGTTATTTAAGATATGCGAAACAAGAACATCATGTTGTAGAAAATTGTGTTCTTGATTTTTTTATTTTTATGGACAGAACGGAATCCATTTGCAAATTCGAATTTTTAATGGGGATAAGTTCAGGATTTTGAAATTATGGATTCCAGGCCCAACATTATGTAAAGGTAAGCAGATAGTAGTATGGAAGAGTAGGAATTATAACATACCGAGATCCCAAATGGGAAGGACGTTCTGTGTTATATACAGCTGGGGAGTGTAGGAGCGTAAAAAATGCTCCCACTATTATAATAACCAAAACAAGCTTTAAAGTAGGAAATTTGCAGCTAGCATTTCTGTCCTGGTTAGGACTAAGATACGACTTTTCACCATCTTTAAAGACTCTACTTCCGAAAGACCTCCTTTTGCTTGTATCTTCACTGAAACATAGTAAACTTTACAATTTATGGATGGCATAAAAGAGCAAAACCCATCCATATGATGGCAATTAATGGTTAAGGTCAAGAACAGAGTACAAATTTACACGTTCCACGTAGTTCACTTTACTTTCTTCATGCATACCCAGTCAAATGTGCTCCAATTTGGTCACTTCTTGAAGAAATTACCATAATACACCTAATTATTTTGAAAGACGACCATAATATTCTCATATATTTTGCAAACATTCATCCTCCGGCTTAACTCTCTCATGGGAACAACCGAACAATCCCGGTTGGTTCTTCTCAACTTTGTATGGGTATTAGGTTCATCTTTTGAAACATTAAGAGTATTATGGTAAAACACTTTCAAAAGTGAGCAAAACGAAACACATTTTGTAACTTTAGTGACCCAGTTGCGTACGAAAAAAAAGAAAAAAGAAGTAAACTGGCTTAGGTGGAAACGTTGCTATACTATAGCATTAGGTCATTACTCATTAACCCAACGATTATAGAGCAAGTTTAATGGGATTTCCATTATGCAAAGAATACATTTGTAGTGTATATTAGAGAGAATCATCCATTACGGACTAGATAAGGGGATAGAAAAGAATCATTTTATAAAGACAACAATAAAGCATCAAAAGCAAGTTATAACAAACCATAAATTATTTTGAGTAGACCGTATTCCGTAAGCAAGGAAAGGACATGTTGCTTATACGAACATATATGATATATACACTAAAAAATATAAAAAATCAATGCTCACCTTAAAGTCCATCTTAAGCAAAGACCAACTGTTACAGAACAAACTGATATATTATTACTCACACCAAAACGAACAATAATGGACACAAAAGGTTCCTACGATTCTAGATGTAACTCTCCCAAAAGTCGAAAAACTAATGAGTTTCTGGCCACCCTAAAACATCCCCCTCTGATCCTTCTTTATAGCTACTCGCCTACTCCCTACTTAACTAAAAGGAAATCTACTCATAAATAATTCTACTACTATTCTTATCTAAAATAATAAAGCTACTCATCACCCCTAATCAATTAAATAATTGTCCAGAACTCCGTTTGCTTGCTTTGATCGGCGTTGGTAAGCCTTAGCATAGTGCTGATCCATATCACTAACCTTATAAAAATGGAGCTCGGTGATTTTCTTTTTCTTTTTATTTCGGTGTGGCCATGTGGGGGTTTGATATTTTTTCCTTTGTTGGTGTGGGTGAAGTGTGAACTCTGAAGTCACAAAACCCTACCAATGTTATGCTTGAATGTCTTCTGTACATCACATGAATTTCAGTTAAAATTTAATGAAAACCCTGTGACTTATATTTTGAAGTGAAAGAATTAAGTATAGAAATACTCAAAGTAATCTGGTTATAAATTTTGATCATTTTTATCATCTCGTAATGCATAGAAATACTCAAAGTAATCTGGTTATAAATCTTCTTTACACATCTTTTGCA
>JAANYP010003725.1:1062500-1174796 GCA_020465985.1 Centrapalus pauciflorus
TGCGGTCTAGGGATTTGGTACGTGGGCCTATCCACGCGAGTTGAGCTACCTTGTGGGATCTCATATACTTGTTCAGTAGAGAATGCTGAACGTTTTATTATTGGGTTAATTATTTTCTGAGTTTTATAATCGTACACTAACACTTGCATTCTCACCAGCTTTAGCTGACCTGTGTGTGTTGTTGTGTGTATTCCAGGTGACCGGACTGTTAGTAGGCCTGCTGCACCAAAGTAGGTTTACACCATCTTTGTGATCAAGGAGTTAGCTACCTTTCATAGAGGTAGTTATATTTTGGGGATTGTTTTATATACTTCGGATAGGTTGTGTAATATTCAGAGACTTCCGTGACTATTTCTTATGTAAAAATAATGTTTTAAATTATCAGGTTTTCCGCGTGTATGTTTGGGAATAGTGTAGAGATTATTATATTATATCGTTGCTGATGTGGTAATTACGTGGCATTGTGGATTAGTTTGAGGGTGTTACAAGCTTGGCATCAGAGCTAGGGGTGTAAACGAGCCGAGCCGAGCCCGAGCCCGTTTAAGCTCGAGCTCGGCTCGTTTAAAATTATCAGGCTCGAGCTCGAGCTCGGCTCGTTTCGAGCTTTGTATGTAAAGCTCGAGCTCGGCTCGTGAATAATTTTCAAAGCTCGAGCTCGGCTCGGGCTCGACTCGTTTATTATATATTTTTATTTTTTAATTAGTTTTTAAATAATCTTTTCAAATAATATGTATATTTTTTTATTTTAATATATTTATATTTATTAATTTATATATTATATATTTATTAATTTAAAAATATATTTATATATAAGCTCGTTTAAGCTCGTTTAGGCTCGCGAGCTCGATATGTGAAGCTCGGGCTCGGCTCGTTTATTAAACGAGCTCGAATTTAGGCTCGAGCTCGGCTCGGGCTCGTTTAATTCGAGCTTTTTTCGAGCTTTTAACGAGTCGAGCTCGAGTAGCTCACGAGTAGCTCGGCTCATTTACACCCCTAATCAGAGCCTAGGTTTAAGAGATTAAGTATCTAGTGGATGCTTAAGCTTAAACCATAGAGTCTAGATCCTTGGATTGTAATCCGAAGTAGAGTACCAGGTGATGAACGAGTAGTGTGTAGAGTCTTGTAGAGTTGATTTGTGTTATTATCTTATTGTGCAGGTTATTATGGACCGTCAGGGCAGCGGGCCTCAGGGGGATGACCATAGAAATGAGGAGCCTTTGCGTAGATCTGACTTATATTCTGTGATAGGTCAGATTCTAGATGAGCGTTTTCCGGGTCAGAGTATGGGTAGGGGTCGAGGCGCGATGCCTCCACCCGAGGGAGAGCAGAGTTCCGGGGCTGGTGCTTCTTCTAGCCAGCCATCGCGTGGGTCCTTTAAGGACTTTATGACGGGTCGCCTTCTGAGTTTTTCGGTGGAGTCGGTGCCTCGAAGGCACTTGACTGGTTGAGAGAGGTTGAGGCTGCATTTCGCATAGCTCATGTGGATCGAGCGGATAGGGTGAGTTATGCCTCCTACCTTCTGAAGGGGGGAGCTTTGAGATGGTGGGGTTCAGTCGTCAGTGCTCGAGGGGTTGATGAGGCCTATCTGATGACGTGGGAGGAGTTTCGTACTGAGTTCGAGCTGCAGTACTGTCCGTTGGACACGAGGAGAGAGTTGGAGCGGGAGTTCGTTCATCTGCAGCAGGGATCCAGATCTGTTCAGGATTATATCGATATCTTTAATGATAGAGCCCAGTTTGCGCCGCATCAGGTAGCCACAGAGGACCGAAAGGTCAACATGTTCATTGAGGGTTTGAGGCCAGATATCTGGGAGTTTGTGGGGATGTTGCGTGACCCCACCTTTTCATCAGCGATGGAGTATGCCCGCCGCCGAAGAGCGGGAGATTGAGAGACAGCGAGAGCAGTCGGCTCCCCAGAGACAGCGTATCGAGCCATCGGGCCAGGGTCAGAGTTCTGGATCTTCGAGGTTTTATCGGGAGAGCCGTCAGGGTGGGTATTCTGAGCAGCAGGGACAGAGTTCGGGAGTCCAGCGAGATCAGGGTCGCGATGATAGACAGTTGGGAGTTGGGCAGAGTCAGGGACAGGGACAGGGTCGGGGTGGTCAGAGGCAGCAGGGACAGCGACAGCAGGGGCAGGGTCAGGGTCAGAGGCAGAGTCAGAGTCAGGGGAGTGTTGGGAGGGGATCTCGGGATTCTGGGAGTCGAGTTGATAGTTCGGCGTCTGTAGAAAGGGATTGCCAGCGGTGCCATCACCGTCATGCAGGGCCGTGCGCTCGGGAGCAACTCCGTTGTTTTAGATGTGGCCAGTTTGGTCACACAGCTGTTGCATGTACCTCCCAGGAGTCTCTTTGCTTCCGATGTGGGAAGCCGGGTCATATGTCTCGGGATTGTCCGAACCCGAGTGCGGGGTTTCCGGGGTCGAGTTCGAGCGGAGCTGGGCCATCAGGATCATCTTCAGCGCCTCGGGGAGGAGGAGCACCGAGGGCTCGTGGTAGAGTTTTCCAGGCGACTGCGGAGGAGGCGCGTGAGTCGCCCGATGTTGTATCTGGTACGTTTATCCTTAAGGACTGCGTGCCTTTATTTTATTTGATTCGGGATCTGATCGTTCATATGTATCTGCCTCCTTCTGTGATTATTTTGCTATGCCTTCATCGGAGTTATCTGTGCCTGTTATTGTTGAGCGTGTCGATGGTAGTACTGTATTAGTGAGCCGTATCTATAGAGATTGTGTGTTAGAGGTAGATGGCCATCGGTTTTCCATAAACTTGATGCCTATGGAGATTAGTAGTTTTGATGCCATTGTTGGCATGGATTGGCTGACAGCGCGTCAGGCGGATATCTTCTGTTCTAAGAAGATGATTCGTATTCCTGTTTCCGAGTCAGAGTCAGCGATGATATATGGCGAGAGGCGTAGGGGAGAGATGAGTATTGTGTCGATGGCACAGGCGCAGAGATATGTGGCGAAGGGATGTGCCACCTATTTAGCTTATGTGGTAGATTCGAAGAAAGAGAAGAGGGAGGTCAGTGATGTGCCGGTGGTTAGAGATTTCCCCGACGTGTTTCCCGATGAGTTGCCAGGTCTGCCGCCGGACCGGCAGGTTGAGTTCAGGATCGACCTAGTTCCCAGGGCCGTTCCTATTGCGCGTACGCCGTATCGGTTAGCTCCTACCGAGATGCGCGAGATGATGACGCAGTTGCAGGATTTGCTAGATCGAGGGTTTATTCGCCCCAGTTCTTCGCCATGGGGAGCCCCAGTGTTATTCGTGAAAAAGAAGGACGGGACGATGCGTATGTGTATTGATTATAGAGAGCTTAATAGGGTAACGGTGAGAAACCATTATCCTTTGCCGAGGATTGATGATCTCTTTGATCAGCTGCAGGGGGCGAGTTTCTTTTCGAAGATTGATCTGCGTTCCGGGTATCATCAGCTGCGAGTTAGAGACGAGGACGTGCCTAAGACTGCTTTCAGGACCAGATATGGTCATTATGAGTTTTTAGTCATGCCGTTCGGGCTGACTAATGCCCCAGCAGCATTTATGGACCTGATGAATAGGGTCTGCAGGCCGATGCTCGATCGTTTTGTGATTGTGTTTATTGATGATATTCTGATCTACTCGAGGAGTAGTGAGGAGCATAGCCAGCATCTGAGGGAGGTCCTGAGTACATTGCAGCGAGAGAGGCTATACGCCAAGTTTTCGAAGTGCGAGTTCTGGCTTCGGGAGGTGCAGTTCTTAGGGCATGTGGTGACGAGTGAGGGCGTTAAGGTGGATCCAGCGAAGGTCGAGGCGATTATGAGTTGGGGCCAGCCCACCTCTGTGTCAGAGGTTCGCAGTTTCTTGGGTTTGGCTGGATATTATCGGCGGTTTATAGAGAATTTTTCACGGATCGCAGTGCCGTTGACGATGTTGACTAGGCAGTCAGTGCCATTTGTGTGGGCTGAGGAGCAGGAGAGTGCCTTTTTAGAGTTAAAGGATCGGTTGTGTAGGGCTCCGATTCTTGCGTTGCCAGAGGGTTCCGAGGATTTTGCTGTGTATTGCGATGCTTCTTTTACCGGGTTGGGGTGTGTACTGATGCAGAGAGGTAGGGTGATTGCTTATGCCTCGAGACAGCTTCGGAGCTATGAGTTGAGTCGGCCAGTGCATGATCTAGAGTTGGACGCCATAGTCTTTGCCTTGAAGGTATGGCGGCGTTATCTATATGGGACGAGATTTACTTTGTTCACTGATCATAAGAGTTTACAGTATCTGTTCAGTCAGAAGGAACTGAACATGAGACAGAGACGTAGTATGGAGCTCCTGAAGGATTATGATTGTGACATCCAGTACCACCCGGGGAAAGCTAACGTGGTGGCAGACGCTTTGAGCAGGAGATCCTATGAGCAGACGATTGTATCTAGAGCTTCTCGATTAGAGGTTACGTCGACCTTGATTGATGGTCTGAGGTTAGCTCAGGAGGAGGGTTTGAGAGGCGAGAATGTGCAGAGAGAGAGATTAGCTGGTCAGCTAGAGTTGTTGAGCAGAGATGATAGAGGTTTGATGACTCTTCGAGGTCGAGTGTGGGTCCCCAGAGTAGGTGGTTTGAGACAGCTGATTCTAGACGATTCCCATAAGTCTAGATTATCGATCCATCCGGGCAGCACGAAAATGTATCGAGATCTGCGAGTTCATTACTGGTGGCCGGGAATGAAGAGGGATGTAGGGATATATGTGGAGACGTGTATGACGTGTTTGAGAGTTAAGAGTGAGCATCAGAAGCCGCATGGCAGACTTCAGCCGCTAGAGATTCCAGAATGGAAATGGTATGATATCACCATGGACTTCATAGTGAGGCTCCCGCGGACTGTTCGTGGGAATGATATGATTTGGGTGATTGTTGATCGGCTTACGAAGAGCGCTCACTTCTTGGCCGTTCGTGGGACTATTACGATGGATCAGTTAGCGCGCCTCTACATCAGCGAGATCGTTGCGAGGCATGGGGTTCCGAAATCTATTACGTCTGATCGAGATAGCCGATTTGTATCGCGATTCTGGCAGAGCTTCCAGAAAGAGTTGGGCACCCGAGTTCAGTTGAGTACGGCCTATCATCCGCAGACAGGGGGTCAGACAGAGCGGACTAACCAGACCTTGGAGGATATGCTGCGGGCATGTGTTATTGATTTCGGGGGTAGCTGGGATTTGCATTTGCCGCTTGTTGAGTTTGCGTATAATAACAGCTACCATGCATCTATCGGCATGCCTCCATTCGAGGCTCTTTATGGGCGTAAGTGTTTAACTCCGGTATGTTGGGGAGAGGTTGGAGAGCGTCCTATCAGCGGGCCAGAGGTTCTTCAGGAGACTAGCGACAAGGTCGCTATGATTCAGCAGCGGATTAGGACAGCTCAGAGTCGCCAGAAGAGTTATGCGGATCGCCGGATGTCCGAGTTAGAGTTTCAGGTCGGAGACTCCGTGATGCTTAAAGTCTCACCCTGGAAAGGGATTATCCAGTTTCGGAGACGAGGTAAGTTGGGACCGCGTTATATTGGGCCGTTCGAGGTTATCGAGAGGATCGGAGATCAGACTTATCGTCTGGATTTGCCCTCAGAGCTGTCAGGAGTTCATAATGCTTTTCATGTTAGCCATCTCCGAAAGTGTTTAGCCCGTGATGATCAGCGAGTGCCATTGTCAGAGATTGAGGTTGATAATAGGCTGCAGTATGCCGAGCAGCCTGAGGCAGTGACAGATCGGAAAGTGAAGAGGTTGCGTAATAAAGAGGTGGCGTTAGTGTTGGTGCAGTGGAAGAACCATAAGGGTACCAGCGCCACATGGGAGCCAGAGTCCGAAATGCGTAGCCGATATCCTCACCTCTTTGCTTCGAGCTAGATTCTGAGGACAGAATCTTTATAAGGAGGGAGGACTTGTAACATCCCGATTTTGAGATAGGTACGTGGAATTACTTCATTGGATTAATTATTTAAATTGGGACCCGGAGATATAAATTTGTATTTTGGGGTATCGGGATCAGATTTTTGGGTATCGGACCGAGTTTAACCGAAAAACGTATATATATGCCTCCTTCTTGGATGCTTGCTTCATTTTTGTCTCCAAAAATCGGTAATTCAGAGTGTGTTGTGTGTGTATTAGAGGACTGCAGCTGCTGGATATCAAAATCGGAGCTCTAATTCATGATTCAAGCCATCAAATCCTTCCATCATCTTCTTAGTTGCATATTAAGGTAATTTTGAGCTCAAATTCGTGAGTTAATTGTTATAAATCATGAGTGAGTGATCCAATTGAGTTTGTGTATGTTTCTAAGCAAATTCAGGTTTATAATTGTGGTTAAAATCGAGTAGAATCGAGTTTGGGGATTAAATCCCCTGGCTGTGAAAAACAGAGCATGAACTGCTGCTGTTCGTCCATGAGCGCGACCGCGACCTAGTGATCGCGGGCCGCGATGTTCTTGAGATGATCGCAGGCGGTTGACGTCCGAGCTCGGGCCGCGATGTGAGCGTGGCCGAGTTTGAGGTCAGCGCGGCCGCGACCGCGATAGAGTCAGTGCGGCCGCGATTGGTTGAGTGCGGCCGCGATGCGGCTGAGGGTTCGGATCGGGTTTTTGGGTTCTGTGAGTCGTGTATTTGGGTCCTTGGGGTCTCGAGAGTTGTTGAGAATTGTGTATAGAGTTGTTGGGTTGAGTTTGTGATATTGAGATTGTGTTATTGTGTTTTCAGGGTCTCGTGTTGACAGGGTAGGGAAAGGGCAGGGAACCGAGACTTAGTTTACTTAGCTGAGCAGGTGAGTTTGCATGTTTTTCTTGAGATACTTGTATGATTATTTATTAATACTTGCATGATCTTTTACTGAGCTTTTTACGAGATATCATGAGTTTCTTACGAGTTTTATTGAGATATTATCATGCATGTATTACTGTGCTTTATTGAGAACTGTGTTTTATATATATGAGATTTGGGACACTTGAGCTGTTGAGATACTAAACCGTACGGCTGGGCAGGGGATTGGGTCGCTCCCAATTCCCTTTCGAGTTCCTGACGACTGCTTTGTGCGGTCTAGGGATTTGGTACGTGGGCCTATCCACGCGAGTTGAGCTACCTTGTGGGATCTCATATATTTGTTCAGTAGAGAATGCTGAACGTTTTATTATTGAGTTAATTATTTTCTGAGTTTTATAATCGTACACTAACACTTGCATTCTCACCAGCTTTAGCTGACCTGTGTGTGTTGTTGTGTGTATTCCAGGTGACCGGACTGTTAGTAGGCCTGCTGCACCAAAGTAGGTTTACACCATCTTTGTGATCGAGGAGTTAGCTACCTTTCATAGAGGTAGTTATATTTTGGGGATTGTTTTCTATACTTCGGATAGGTTGTGTAATATTCAGAGACTTCCGTGACTATTTCTTATGTAAAAATAATGTTTTAAATTATCGGGTTTTCCGCGTGTATGTTTGGGAATAGTGTAGAGATTATTATATTGTATCGTTGCTGATGTGGTAATTACGTGGCATTGTGGATTAGTTTGAGGGTGTTACATTCTTATGCAATTTACATAATAGGTGATTTATATATAATTTACGTTGTGATTGTTTGATTAAGTTTAAATTTAATTATTTTTTTTTTAAATTAGGTTGATTGTTTGATTAAGTTTAAATTTAATTTAATTTTTTTGTCAAAATCATTATACTTAACAATTTGTTTTCAAAAATGAAAAATCTTTACGAGTTTATTACCTTTTCAACCTATTATGCTTTAGAGTGTGGGGAGTACCCACCTCTCCCAAACCCATCTTTCTGTACACGTCAGCGCCACATCAGCTTTTCTCTCTCCACCTTTCCCCACCTTTCTAACTAGGAAATACCCATCTTTCTTAACCTTTCCATCTTTCTTAATTTTTTTAACATTTTAATTAATTTTAACTAACAAAACAAATACTAGAATTAAAATAATTAATTTCATAAAATATTTAAAAACTATTACATAAACTAAAAATTAAAAATCACCGAATTAAAATAAAAAAATACATAACAATAAATAAAAACTAAAATTACGATTGAACATTAAAAAAATACAAACTAGCCGTCTAAATTTGGTATTTGGGCAAGTGCAATATGTTCCACAAGATCTGAGCGAAGGTTATTGTGTGTTTCCCGATTACGAATTTCCAGTAACGTATTTTGATATACTTCATTGGAAGCGGAATGTTGACTGGATGGAAGCTCGGTTTCTTGAAATGAACATATCACGAACCCTTCGTCTTCTAAGATCATATTGTGTAATATGACACAAGCATACATGATTTGTCTAATTTTATTTTGGTGCCATGGTCGTGCGGGGTTGTTTAGTATAGCAAAACGAGATTTGAGTACACCAAAAGCTCGTTCGATGTCTTTTCTTGCCGACTCTTGTGCTGCCTTGAATCTTTTTCGTTTGTCATCGGTTGGACACGAAAAAGCTTTCACAAAAGTCGCCCACTCGGGATATATCCCGTCGGTTAGATAGTATCCATGTTTGTATTCTGTTCCGTTAATAACAAAAGGAACAACCGGTGCGATCCCGTTTAAAACGTCGTTGAATACTGGTGATTGATTAATCACATTGATGTCGTTGTTGGAACCCGCGACGCCAAAAAATGCATGCCAAATCCATAAATCTTGTGACGCAACGGCTTCCAACATAATTGTCGGATATTGGTGATCGCCTCGCATATATTGTCCTCGCCATTCTGTAGGGCAATTTCTCCATGCCCAATGTGTACAGTCAATACTGCCAAGCATTCCACGAAATCCATGTTTTGCTTCATGGAACGCGTACAACTGATGAACATCAGATTCAGTCGGTCTACGCAAATATTTGCGTTTGTATAGCTGAATAATTCCCTTACAGAATTCTTGCAAGGTTTCACGCGATGTTCTTTCAGACATAAAAAGACAGTCGTCAATCGAATCAGCCACCATGCCATATGCGAGTTGCCGAATAGCAGATGTGCACTTTTGTAACGCCGTAAATCCCCTTCTACCTCGAGCATCCCATCGCAAGGTAAAATATTCAAAGTGTTGCTCCATATCGTAAACTATTCGTAGGAATAGTTCTTTGCGCATCCGGAACCTCCTTCTGAACATATCATCTCCATAGACAGGATTTTGAGTAAAATAATTGCGCATCAGACGTTCATTTGCAGCTGCTCGGTCTCTATGAATTGGAATTCTTCGTCTAGGTTGCGGAGAGCTGGCATTTATAAAAGCTTCAAAAAGTTCTTGATAACACTCTGTAGATTCGTCTTGAGTTTCGTCTTCGCTTGATGAGTTTGACGACGAAGACGTAGTATACGGTTCCATCACAATAAAAATAAAATTGTGATTGATTGGAAATAATTTTAGGTTAAATGAAAGAGAGAATTTTGAATGTGTATAGATTGAGAGAAATGGGAAAGATGTATGTTAAATGTGTTGTGAAGATATATTTATAGGGAAAAATATTTAATAAAAAAATTTTTTTTTTTTTATTTGAAACGGTCACATGACCGTTGAGGTATAAAAGAGAAGAGATGGAGCGGGGTGCAGCGGGGACCTGGAGCCGGGCCGGGGTTCGAATTGCGCGGGGCCGAGGGGGAGGGGTGGTGTTCCCGGCGGCTCTTTCCTACGTGGCCGAAGCCGCTCGCTTGCGGGGTGACCACTCCCTTCACTCTTATGCCTTGTTTCTAAATGATAAGTACAGAAGATTTCAACTCCATCATGACCCTCATTTGTGTTTTCTAATAATTTCCCACTAATTATCATTCATACTTTCATTATGATCCATCTATATTATATAAAATAAGAAAAACACTTGAAGTTTCTGGACCATTAGATGGTACGAAATTAATGGTCCAGATTAATGACAACTCATAATTGTTTATGAAATGTCTCTAATACCCTTAACTAAAATCAATAATTATACCTATGCCATTTTCTTAATTCATTTTCCAAATTCACTACCTTAACTTAATTACATTAAATTTTGATTTTAATTTTTTCATTAATGAATTAATATTAATTTAATATTTTCCTAAAATAAATATGTGTCATTATCATCCTTAATGATCATAGTTAAATTCAAATGTAAAAATTTGGATTTAAATATAGAAGTATAGTAAATAAAGTTAAAAAATATTTCTAATTATTTTGCTAACAAGATTTAAAATTTAATTGATAAAACTTCAATTGTGAATATGATAAATTTTGATTGTTGATTTTCAGATATTTCATTTTTATATTTTATCATTTTCAAAATATACACACATTCACATAATTGAAGTTTTTTGTTTCTTACATTGATATTTCATATTTGAAGTTAATAAAAATTATAAGAAACATTTTTGCAAACACATATTATTTGTTTTTAATAATACAATATAATAATATTTTTTTTATTTAATATCAAACAACTAAGTATCTTTTTTATCTTTAATTTAACTAGCTTTCAATTTTTTTATTTTAATTATATATAAATTTTATAATAATATATAAAAAATTTATATTTTCTAAATCAACCCATCTAATACATGGGTTGATTAACCTATATATTATAATAAAACAAAACAATTCATGTCATATGTCACTTCTACAATACAATAAAATTTTATTTTTCCACCTCTTTTTTCAAATTTAACACCTTAACCTAATTGCATTAAATTTTGACTTTATTTTTTTCATTAATTAATTAGTAATAAATTAGATTTTGTACATTTAAAATTAATGTTTACCTAAAATAAATATCTATCATTATTATCCATAATAATCATAATTAGATCCAAATGTAAAAATTTGAATTAGTTGTGTAAATTATTATTATTATGTATAATAAAGGAAAACATCAAATGTCACGTGTTACCTCTACGTTCACCAAAAAGATAATTACAACTTATAAAAAATAAAAGATAAATACAATTTAATATTTAAAAAAAAGATAAATATACTCTATTTTTAATATGTAAATAATAAAAAATAAACACAATTATTTTTTTTGTATGTTTTTATTTTTACTCATATACATTTTATATAAATAAATTTAACTAAAAATATCCACGTAATACGTGGGTTATAAACTAGTTATAAATTAGAATACATGAATCACTTCATCTTCCCAAACAATAATCATCATTTATATTTTAAAATTTAATTTTGGATATTTCAGATATCCGAAAATTTGGAATTTCACTATTCGATCCCAATCTAAAATTTTGGATATCCAACGGAAAATGCATAAAAAGTGCTTAATGACAAGAAATGAAATTCTGGTGTGAGTCATATGAAAAGAATGTTCGCTTTCCAAAACCAAGATATGATATAACATATATTATAAATGATAGGTTGCAATCAAAATTTCTCACTTTAACATATTACCTTCACGGAAATTTAATAACGGTAATTATTTGTTTTCTAGCATCAAAAATTGTACTTACAAATTCAAACTTCAACTTGAACTTCAACTTGATGAGAATAATGAATCTGTTCACAGAGTTGTCTTAATGTTTGATGAGATCGTTGAAAAGTTAGTCAACCCAAGGATGACACAAACAATGTTACTTTTTAGTGTAATAATTTATTCAATTTATCAAGTCCAGTATCTTATTATATTTTTCACGTATAGGGTGAAGACTTAGTACTCCTATATGCATTGACAAGTCTGATCAACACAACACACATAGTAGACATCAAGTCCAACACATATTACGAACATGGAATTTTTTTAGAGCTTCACGTGTAGTATGGTTTTCCTAACACAAGAATGCACCAACCAAAGGCCTGCAACTACACAACCTGAGAAGTTGAAAGAAATATTATCTGAAAATGTGTTGGTTGAGCAGCCTCTAAGTTGGAAAAACCTCACTAAAAAAATTGAGAAACTGTCAATTAGTTTTAACTCCGTTAAAAGCCTATGAGATAAGGAAACAAAAATGTCAAAAACTGATATAAGCCTATAGACTAAACTATATATATATATATATATATATATATATATATATATATATATATATATATATATATATATATATATATATATGTATATGTGTGTGTGTGTGTGCGCGCGCTAAAATATTGAAATGTTTTTATACGACCAATATATTCAACTACTTGTCTACTTTAAAGAAGATCCAAATTCAGAGGTTGGAGTTGATGAAAGACCAAATGAAGTTGCTAGAGTTAACAAAGGATCAAAGGGAGTTTGCTGAACAATTAGAGAATACAAATAATAAAGAGCATGATGGATAGAGAGAGATTCGTTAGTAATGTGTTAGGAAAAAAATTATCCTCCATTTTTGTTAGAATTTTCAAATTTTATATATAGGTGACATGTTATTTGGTTTTTAAATCAAACGAGATACCATCTTTTCTGAATCAGTAACCGATACATTCTTTTGTGGATCAATTCAAAATTGGCTTTGGAACTGACATAATTATATAGTTAACGTTGGTTATAATACTTTGAAAATGCCTTTGGCAGAATAATATACTTAATGTTTGTTATATCACCACACAAGGTGTGCCTAAGTTCGTTAATTGTTGGTATTAAATGGATTTGTAGCTGAACACAAAACATGGTCTACATTTCAAAGTGGTTCAGAGCATAACCTTCATATTTAGACCCATCAACAACATTCATTTGAATATGACTCTAGAATTCACATAAGGGCAATTCTATACGCACATCCCCCTCGGTTGCTAATCACACACCCCCTTCTTAATATGAGAAAAGATTAACTTTTAATTATTGAGTCTCACGTCATTAACAAAAACTATGTGAGTAAGGGGTGTACGATTAGTAAAACTTAAGGAAATGGGGATGTAGATATAGCAATGCCCTTCACATAGCTACATAGTTAATGTTGGTGTTGGTTTTCTTACTTTAAATTTGGTTTTGGAATCGACAGACTTATATATTTTATGTTTTTATATTACCATCAATCAAATATGTTTTGTGCTAACAAATAGTAAAACGATACTCCAAAGACATTTGGTATTCGTCATGCTTTTGAATATTAAAATCATAACAAAAACAAACGTCTTATATAGTCATTACTCATCTTTTGCATGCTCCCACAATTGTGAACCCTAGTCGTTCTCTCATCACAGTCACCTGCGACTATAATTTAATAATGAGATATCTTATTTACACCATCTACATCATCAAATCACACACACGTCATCCCTACTCTTTTTATTTTTCTCTCTCTCTTTTTATTTACATCATCAAGTACTAATATGGGCACTTGGCACCAAGTTCGGTTATGAAACATGCCCTAACCCCAAAATACCTTAAATTAAGAACCTAGCATCAGACCAAATGATGCCGATTTGTTCCATTTTTCTTTTTTGATTTTACAAAGAAAAACCTAAAACCAAACAGGACCAGGGGCG
The DNA here is from genome assembly GCA_020465985.1 of Centrapalus pauciflorus. Taxonomy (NCBI): domain Eukaryota; kingdom Viridiplantae; phylum Streptophyta; class Magnoliopsida; order Asterales; family Asteraceae; genus Centrapalus; species Centrapalus pauciflorus. The sequence continues at coordinate 1,075,884 of JAANYP010003725.1, forward strand.
GACCTATGTAGCCCTTGGGGATTGGCACGTACCACCAGTCTCCTCTCTAATAACCTCGTTTTGTGACTTAAAATTTTAATCTTGAAACCGATGATTGTTTAAGTGTGCCCCTGTACTATTCAATTATTAAAATTTTTAAGTGTACAACTTAATTATAAAATTTTATAACCTCAAATAAAAACAAATAAATTATAGAAAGTAGAATGTCTATATCAGTAAAAAAAACATAAAACTAAACATACTTTTAAAACCCAAAAATTTAGGGGGTGTTTGATAGCACTTATCAAGCCCTGATAAGAGGAAACTTCTTATTCGGTAAGAGGAAAATACTGATAAATGTGTTTGATCTGTAGAAGACATAATAGTCAAAATTCTCTTATCATGTCTAATCAGGATCAGACTTTGATATGTTTTTTATCACCACTTATCATAACAAAAAAAAATACACGTCTCTCCTCCCCCCACCCCACCCCACCTTTACCCCATACCCCTACCTTACCCACCCTATCCTATCCTAAACCACCCCACCCTCAACATACCCTACCCTTGACCACCTCACCCACCCTACCCCAACTACCCTTAATTTACTTATACCACCCCATCCTCACCCTCAACCATACCCACCTCACTCCCATACTTACCCTATTCCACTCTACCTTACCCCACCCCTACACTACCAATCAAACCTACCCATCCCACCCTACCCCAACCCTTATCCCACCCCACCCCACCCCACCCCTTACCCTTATCTCACCCGTACCCCTGCCCCACCTACCCCACCTACCCACCCCATCTCTACCCCTCAAATCTACCCATCCCACCCACCTTACCCTACCTTACCACCACCTTGACCCTACACCATTACCATATCCTATTTTACCCCACCTCACCCTCAACCTACCCCCACCACCCCTACCCTACCCCTTATCCATATTTATTATAACGAGAAATATTTCAACAATTATTGATAAAAAATTATTATTTTTCAATAGCATATCTATATTAGTTATAAATTTTCGTTATTTGGAAGTTAATAAACATAACCTTATAAAGTTGATTATAACGTATAAACTTGAATTGTTACTTGATTTTTGAAACCATGTTGGTTATATGTTTCTTGAATGCATTTATGTTATTTGATTATAACTTATAATTTTGAATTGGTTTCATACTTGAATATTGTTAATGCTACTTGAATGTTTTAACTGTTTACATGAATCACTTTGATTCAATGATATTACTAGTTTATTACCCGCGTATTACGCAGATATTTTTGATATATATAATATATAATAAATAAAAAGATAAAGATATAAATATTATTTTTTAAACAAAAATATATAAGATGATATTATTATTTATTATGACCTATTAATTTTGTATATCTCTAAATATATATGAAGAGTAATTATTTTCTTATATATATATTTTTAAACTTTTATTATATTATCTTATAATTAATAAGTTAGTAGATTATTAGATTTTGTTTGATTTGATTTGATTTGAATTTAAAAGTGGATTATATTAGATTTGGATAGATTTAATTAATAAGTTAGTAGAGTATTAGATTTTGTTTGATTTGATTTGAAATTAAAAGTGGATTATATTATATTTGGATAGATTTGATTTAAGTTTCTTTATTATTTTTAAAATCTATAAATGCCACGTGTCGATTCATGGTGACGACACGTGGCTTCACCAGAAATGAGTGTAGTTACTCTTTTAATAGTATATATAAATTGTTACTTGATACTTGACTTTAATCAATGATATCTGTTTGGTTTTGAGAATGAATATGTAAAATTTATAAAAATAACGGAATTAGATAATTTATAAAACAAACAGACTTATTGAATTTTCTTATCAGACCTCGGTATGTTATCAGGACCACCTTTTATCAATGTGAAGCGGAATCAGACATCAGACAGTTTACCTCTTATGCAATCAAACAACACATTAATAAAACTCATAAACTCAATATTTTTCAAAATCCATCAACCCAAAACACATTTTTAAAATCCAATTTTAATTCTTATACCTAATAACCCAAACCCAATGCTAGTATATTAACGCCACACGTCCAATAACCCAAACCCAATGTTAATATATTAAAACCTAACATTAATTAATAACACATTTGTTGGTTTAACCCGACTAATTTAGTTATAAGTTACCGAAACTGATAGGATGACTTAGGTTGTGCAACCAGTGACCTCAAATCTTGGGTCCACCGATTAAAAGGACGTGTCCAAATCGAATCCGGTGGAATGGATTCCAAAACCGAAAAACCAAAACAAAAAATGCCTCAAATTACGAACCTAGAACCAAACTGATTGATACCAATTTGTATCGGTTTTTTTTTTCAAAATTTACAAAGAGACTTATTAATCCGGACAAAATAAGCCAAACCGAATTTGTTGGAACCGAAAACCGATTTAAAGAAATTACAGGAACCAAGAACTGATTCGGAATCAGGTCCGGTTAAGAAGATTTTTGGTCATCCTACGTGGCACTTGCTTAATTCGTAAGTTTAGACGTTTAGTAGTCATCAGTGACCGAAGAAATAGACCGACGACCGTAACTTCACGATCCCTCGAAGACACCCCACTGGATATCCCAATGCTCCCTCAAACCGCCAACTCTCGAGATCCTATTCCAAACTCTAAAATATTTCATCCAAATTTCTAGTTGATAAATTTGAAGCAATCCCTCTAAAATTTGCTTCGAGAGACGTTCAGCTTCAAATTCTCTCCAAAAATCTTCAAGCATTCGTGCAGCATTACATTGGGAAATCGCTTTATTCATCTCGTAAGTTAAACCTTCATCTAGGGTTTTATCAATCACGTATTTCGTTTATGTAATCGGTATCTGTTTTTGGAGTTATACTTTTTTTTTGAAACATTGAATTATCATGTGTATGTGCTCGAATATCTGTTGAATCGTTCAATCAACTGTAAGTTTGTGTGGTGGACAGGGTTTTGTTAGAAAGTGTTAATTATCATCTTATTTATCTCATCAGGGTTTTTACTATTTCCAGTGCATATGATGGCTTTGACAGTTCCATGATATGAACAGTGACACTGGTATAGGCTTCAGTTAGTTATATTTTTATTGAATTATGTAATAACTTGATGTTTTAGCGCTGTTTGATTGAGTTTGCAGACTGAAATACTTAAACTACTGGCGAATTGACATGTCTGCCTGACATTCATTCTCTTGTATACCTAGCCCTAAGTGCATGCATTCACCATTGTCTGTTGGGAATGAACTTGGATGTCTGAATGGAAAGGAAAGTTCTGTGAGTGAAAAAAAGTTCTGTTTAGCTTCAACTAACTTTCCTCTACACCGAAAGGAAAAAAATTTCATCATACAATTTCTAATCATTTACAGGGTGTGTTAGGTACAATGGAATGGAAAGGAAAGAAAATGGATAGGTTTGTATTGTTTTTATCTAATCATGAGGATGGAATTACATATTTACATTACAAAGAGTTGATTTCCATTCCCTCTTCCGATTTGTAGGCTTTACTTGATTCTCCACGTCTTGGTAGAGGATTGAGAATACACTATTGATTAGGAAAGGGAATGGAATCGACTTTTTTGTAAGTGTATCATGGCTAAAAATACAATATTACAATGTAAATTTCTTCATTTCCATTCCTTTCCATTCCACCGTACCAAACACCCCCTAAGAGTTTTGCCTTCCCTGATTTTTGAAGTCTTTCTGTTTTGCCATATTCGATTGTGTATGCTCTCATCATACAATTTTTTTGATTTTGGTAGTTGTCATGTCATTGTTTCGTGTCTTGGCTGAGACCAATTGGTGTGGCTTCCCCTTGCCATAATGAGGGTTAATGGTGGTGCCTTGCAATTCTTCTTATGCCATGTCCAATTTAAATTGGTGTTGTTTTAGATTTTTGTAAGCCTGAACTCACCACAATGCTCAAATAGAAAAGTTAATTTCAGATGCAAGTTTGCCCTAACAATCATGTATTGAAGACTAGATCGACCAGACAAATTTTCAGATGCAACTCAGCCCTAACAATCATGCATTGCTATTGATTGGGTAATTTCATCACCGTGTATTTCTATTTTCTTCTTTCTTCCTTCTTTATTTGGTTGTATAAATAGTGTTTAACCACTACTTAAATTTTTTTTTTTTCCAATGATGAAATTACCCAATCAATAGCACATACAATTTAAGCATGAGGTGCGTTTATTAAGCTCTGAATTTTGAGTGTCACTCAAAGTTTGTAGTGACAATAGATTTTAAACCTAACATGGGAGCCTTACAAGTTATGCGTTTCAACTTTCAAGTTTTAATATGTAAGTAGTATATAGTATGATCCCACATTACTTTTTGAACACGGGAATAATTAGTGACATACATGTTTCATGGTTTAATATTTTCTTAGTAAAAAACAAGAAGGGTAAATGCCACTGCCAACAAGTTCCATGTGTTGAGAGAATGGCATGCAGAATTCAAAAATGAAAACACAAAAAAGAAAACTGATTTACGTGGTTTGGTCTGTGAATGATCTATGTAGATGGTTGCACTTGGAAGACTTTCTTTTGGTCTTTATTAGGGCTCACAATCACATAGGATCGTATAAGGCGAAACTCCACTGAGGTGTTCAGGTGCCCTTGGACTCCGGTGTCGGCGAGTAGTTCTTTTGGCAACACATTGGGCTCCACAACTTAACACCATGACCAGCTTGGGGAGGTAAGTTGGAATGCTCCCTGGGTAAGGACGGTGATTCCCAAGGTTGAACATGAGACCTCACTTGCGGAACCTCACCTCCTTACCACTTAGACAAACACATAGGAAAGCATAATGTTTCTTTAACTTTACTATGTGAACCTATACGTAATTACGTATAAACAACATACAATCAATGACTTGGTGCTGAACAAAACATGGAGTGTTGCCATACATCCCGGTGGTTGCCATCACTATGACTTTTCATGTCATAGTGATTAGACAATTGTCATTGGGATATAGTCATATAGGATATTTGCTCAAATGTGAAAAACAACATTTTAACAATATTGTAGGGACCAAACCTAACCAACTAACTTTTTTGTATTATGTGGGTGTAACTATAATATGGTTCATGCGGTACCTTTTTTTTTTTGGTTTGTATCATAGATGATAAATTATTTTTTTTATAGTACAGGACAACTAGAACAAGAGATTGTATACATATTTTTGTTATAAAACTAGTCATCTCGCATCTATGATACCTCAATCCTAGAAAATGCAATTCTCTTTGAGTAACATTAAACTCTCTTGGCGGGGTTTCTAGGACTATACAGTGAGTCGTATAATATGATGAGCGAGTCATGTATGTAAATAGCCAACATGACATGCTATATAAAGTCTGTCCTGGATATTAAACTTTTTGGAAGATCTGAATAAAGCTGCTAAATCAACTTTTGTATGTTTAAAGACCTTCTAATGGATAGACTTAGACCTTGGCAGCATTTACCTTTTCAACCAACCTTGGTTGTTGATCAATATAATATTCCTTCTCAAGAAAGTCGTTACAAGGTATGTTTATATGATACTCAAGGAGTGCATTGTGATGAATGGACAAAGGGCAATGCCTTTTCTGTTCACTTTTGGAGTAATGATGGTGGGTAAGTATGTAGTTGTGTCAAAATCAGAAATTCAGAATTAATTGAGATAGGATGATATCAAGATTTCTTTTATGCAGAATTTGTGGCAATGGATCAGACATTTGGCTTGGATCATCATACATTACGTAATCTTATGTGATAAAAATCTAGCATGCTGAAAAACAAGATAAGCTAATAGGCCTAGGTACCTCCATTGAGCCCCTCACATTATCTAATTTTCCTGTTACAAGTTACAACTCTTATAAGGTTGAATGTGCACCCAACATTAGTTGGTATACAAACATAACCAATATGAAATATCAATGTAGCTAGTGGTCAGGGAAGCGTTAAGTGTTGTGGATCAGATATTGGAGGAGAATGTTGTGAAACAGTATATGTAAAAGTAAAACATACAAATACGCAAAGAAGAACACAGATTAATAAGGCTCGCGCTAGGCGCTCACGTTTTTTTGGCTTCCCTAAAATAGCAGATTTTTAAGTTTTGTGGTTTGGTCCAAGAACGACTGATAAGTACAGAACTGATGAAGATGAAAACTGGCTGAATTTTATTAGAAATAAAGGATAGTGGCCCGATTCGAGAAGGGCACGGTCTTCGGTTACAAGAACAAGGTAATCAAAATATAATTCGCAATGCCGATCTATAAAACTAGCTATCTATTTATACTAATCAAATACTAGAATTATGGGTAGAAATTAAGGGCAGGATTCTACACCCTAATTTCCTGGATAATCATTAATTAAATTGATTGTCTAAGACTGAGAGGATTCAGCCAGTTTCCAAAGAAAGAATACAGCTGGCCCTCTTTTGCAGCTGTGACCCGATCTTTCCTTCTTGAGTACACTTTCAGTGGTGGATCTTTATCATTACTTCCTTCCCGGTAAAACGTCTTGTCCTCAAGACGGAATGTAGGAAATTGCTCAGCCAGTAGATCATTGGTCTCCCATGTTGCTTCTTCTACTGGACGATTACACCATGAAATCAGCAATTCGAGAACAGGTTGGCCAGCTTCATAGACCCATCGATGAGTGATGACCGAGTTAGGTTGCAAATCAATTTCATGGGTAATGGGATATTTGGTATAGAAGAAAATGAGCCATGGGCAGGTTTAAGCATGGAGATGTGAATTACCGGGTGGATTCTAGCTTCGGGTGGTAATTCCAGCTCATAAGCAACTGGACCCACTACTCTTTTAACACGATATGGTCCAAAAAATCTTGGAGACAGCTTCTCATAACGACGTTTAGCCAAGGTCTTTTGACGATATGGCTGTATCTTCAAGAAGACATAATCACCAACCTGAAATGTTAGTTCCCGACGCTTCTGATTTGCCCGATTTCTCATTCTGTCTTGGGCCTTTTGGAGGTTTTGGCGAAGAAGCTTTATCATATCATCCCGATCAACTAACTGGTGTTCCAGCTCTGCGTTTTTTGTTTCACCTGCAGTATAGGGGAACAGCGAAGGGGGTTCTCGACCATACACAACAGAGAATGGAGTTGTACCGGTGGCCGTGTAATACCCCGTGTTATATGAATATTCGGTCCAAGGTAAGTACGCACTCCATTTGGTTGGTTGTTCACTAGCAAAGCAACGTAAGTAAGCTTCTAGACAGCGATTCAAAACTTCGGTTTTGCCATCCATTTGAGGGTGGTAACTTGTACTCGACTTTAATTTTGTCTGACTTAGTCGGAACAATGCTTGCCAAAAATTGCTGAGAAAGACAACATCTCGATCAGACACGATGGATCGGGGAAAGCCATGCAACCTAACTATTTCCCTACAGAACACCGCTGCTACTCCTTTAGCCGTGTAGGGATGGGATAAGCAAATGAAGTGAGCATATTTGCTTAAACGATCAACTACAACTAAAATAGTATCAAAACGATTAGATGACGGTAATCCAACGATAAAATCCATGGAAACATCTTCCCAAATCCGATCGGGAATGGGTAGGGGCTGAAGTAATCTTGCTGGAGCCAATGTCTGATACTTTTGTTGCTGGCAGATTATACATTGCTAGACAAACTCCCTGACATCCTGTGTCATCTTTGGCCAATAGTAACGTGAAGAGAGTCTTTTGTAGGTTTTTAAAATACCTCCATGACCACCGATTGGAGTGTCATGTGCTTCTTGTAACAACTTGACTTGGAGATTGTGTATCTTCGGAATCACCATCCGTCCATGATAAAACAAAAGCTGATCCACCAGCAAAAAATCATGGACGGAAGAAGGATCTGTTTGCAACTTAGTGATCAGATCGCTAGTAAATGAATCAGCTTGCAACCCTGCCTTGATATCAACTACCTCAACACAAAAAGGGGTGATAAGCGTTAATAATTCTCCAGAGTGGGGTCGGCGAGACAGGGCATCTGCCCCCTTGTTCTCTTTCCCAGCCTTATGAACAATTGAAAAATCATAAGGCATGAGTTTTAACAAAAGCCTTTGCTGCTCAGTAGTGGTGATGCGGTGTTCTAACAAGAACTTAAGGGTATAGTGATCTGTGCGAATGAGAAAATGTCGGCCAAGCAAGTAGTGGCTCCATTTTTGGACCGCAAGGACTAAAGCCAGCAGCTCCCTGTCATAAGCCGATTTAAAGCGGTTAGATGGGAAGAATCCTTTACTGAAATAAGCCACCGGATGGTCCTCTTGTGATAGTATTGCCCCGATTCCATCTGACGATGCATCACACTCTATAATAAAGGGTTTAGAGAAATCTGGCAACCTCAAAACAGGTGTAGTCAGCAGCGCCTGTTTCAAGTCATTAAATGCCTTAAAGGCTGCCTCCGACCAAAGAAACCCGTCCTTGGTCAATGCAGTAAGTGGTCGGGCTATAATTCCATAATTTCGGACAAAACGCCTATAGTAGCCTGTTAATCCAAGGAAGCCTCTCACCTCTTTCACTGTTGATGGTATGGGCCACAACTTTACTGCTGAAATCTTTTCTTCCTCCACACTAACTCCTTTCGAGCCGATTACATGTCCCAAAAACACAACTTGTTCTTGCCCAAAACAACACTTCGAAAATTTGGCAAAAAATTTGTTGTCATGCAGCAATTTCAGGACCTGTTCTGAGCTGTAAATTAAAATATCATCAAAGAACACAAGTACAAAATGGCGTAAATAAGGACGAAATAAATCGTTCATAACAGCCTGAAACGTGGAAGGAGCGTTAGTTAAGCCGAAAGGCATAACTTTAAACTCGTAATGACCCGAGTGGGTACGGAAAGCTGTCTTTTCAATGTCCTGAGCTACCACTCGAATTTGATAATAACCCGATTGCAAATCGAGTTTGGAAAACACCGTGGCTCCATATAATTCATCGAGTAACTCGTCAATGTTAGGTATCGGGTATTTATCAGCTATAGTTATATTGTTAAGAGCTCGATAATCGACGCACATTCGCCACGTATTGTCCTTCTTCTTCACTAGTAACACCGGGCTTGAGAAAGGACTTGTGCTCGGTTGTATAAAGTTGGTCGCCATCAACTGTTCCACCTGTTTTTCTATCTCAGCTTTTTGGGAGTGAGGGTAGCGGTAAGGGCGGATATTGGGTGGGGTTGAGTTTGGCAAGAGTGGGATGGAATGATCTTGTGATCTAACAGGGGGTAAGTCTTGAGGTTCTTCAAAAACAGCCATGTATTGTGTAACAATAGGCTGAAGCAGGGCTGGTATACATGGCTGACTTTCTGGTTCAATGGTTAGGTGTTGAAAACTAGATGACTTTTGAGGCCCGGATGCAACACCTTGTAACTTGTATTGTTTCTCGTCGATTTTAAAGATCATGAACATCTCTTTCCAGTTAGCTTGGACCGTATTTAGTGTGGCTAACCATTGGACACCCAATACTAAATCAGCCCCACCAAGAGAAAATGGGTGAAAGTCTTGAGTGATCTGAAGCTCATTGACCTGTACAGGAAGATTTTTGCAAATGTGGTTGCATCGAATAACATCAACATCCCCATTACCGATTTGGACACCAAACGGTGCCATTGGTTCAGAGGCCAGCTTAAGTTCATTTACCAAAACATTTGAAATGAAATTATGTGTAGAGCCACCATCAATTAAAATTAGAACTTCGGTAGATTGAAGCTTACCTCGGACCTTCATCGTAGTAGGGTGTGGTTTCCCTAAGATAGCATGCAAACTTATTTCCGCCGTTTCTTCTTGGTCAAAATCAGGATTATGGAATTCTGTTACCAGTGGTTCCTCCATATCGTCCTCCGCTTCTATCACCTTGTGGGTACCAGTTTTACATCGATGGCCTGGTCCGTATTTGTCGCCGCATCTGAAGCATTCTCCTTTCAAGAATCGGTTTTGTTTTTCTGTGTCGGAGATCCGGGGAGTGTTTTTTGGTTGGGATGAAGTTTGAACCGGGGTGAGGGGTGTTGATTTGGGGTCTGATTGAGTATTTTTTGAACTTGAAGTCCAAGAAGTACTTTTTCCTGGCCGGGTAGAGGAGAGTTTAGATTCAAACTCTAAAGCTAGGCTCATAGCACTATACACCGTTTGTGGCTTGTGGATCCTTGCATCGGATTTCAACTCATCTTTAAGTCCATTCAAGAACACTCCTAAGAGACAATGATCAGGCCAATTTGAGACCCGAGAGGATCTTTTAGCAAACTCCTGTCGGTATTCTTGAACTGAACCAGTTTGTTTGATGCTACACAAGAATTCATCCGGGTTTTGGAACTCTGCCGGACCAAATTTTTTTGTGAACGATTGGGTCAATTCTTCCCAAAAAGTGATGGGTTGGTCGTTAGAGAGCCAAGAGTAAAGGTCCAATGCATCACCTTCTAGATGCATTGAGGCCACTTCAACCTTCTCCTCATCAGGTTTTTGATAATACCTAAAGTATTTTTCAGCTTTCAGCAACCACCCACGAGGATCTCCACCGCTAAAAGTAGGGAATTCTATTTTGTTATAGGGTCTATATGGTTGTCGGCCCCTCCACGCACTTTCCCTTTCATCGCTCTTGCTTCCTTGGGAACGATCTCTTACCTTTAAGGCTGCAATCTGAGCTGCTATATCTGCTTTCAGCGTATCAATTGACTCCAACTTTGCGACTATGGCAGCTAATTGAGCGGAAATCGCTTCGGGTTGGTTACCAACACCGTTTGGGTTATTCCGGGTTTGCACCATTTCGATTCCCGGCAATGGAACCAAATGATAAGTACAGAACTGATGAAGATGAAAACTGGCTGAATTATATTAGAAATAAAGGATAGTGGCCCGATTCGAGAAGGGCACGGTCTCCGGTTACAAGAACAAGGTAATTAAAATATAATTCGCAATGCCAATCTATAAAACTAGCTATCTATTTATACTAATCAAATACTAGAATTATGGGTAGAAATTAAGGGCAGGATTCTACACCCTAATTTCCTGGATAATCATTAATTAAATTGATTGTCTAAAATCATCCAGTGATTTGACTTCCAAAGAAAGAATACAGCTGGCCATCTTTTGCAGCTGTGACCCGATCTTTCCTTCTTGAGTACACTTTCAGTGGTGGATCTTTATCAACGACCTATGTCCACGGCCGCACTGGCGAGTATTAGTTTTGGATTAGGGTTACAATTACAAGGAGACAATATTTATAGGAACAATTATCGAAAATAAGAAAATCCCTAATGTCTCAGGTCTAATAAAATAAAATTTATCCAAGGGCGCTGCACTCGGACCCCGCAAGGGGCAGCTTTCCCTTGACTCCCACTCGCTCTTTCTGGAGCGGGACTGTTGGATTCTGTATCTCCACGTTTTTTTTCAGATTCAAGCATCAAAGTAAGGTGATTGGAAACTATAGTTCTCAGGATCGAAACGTGGCCCTGATACCACTTGTGGGATCGTATATCTTCATGTTTTTCACAGATTCATGCATCAAAGTTAAATGATTGGAAAGTACATTGCTATTGAGTGCTTGACGTTTGCACTAAATTTGAAAGGATACAATGAGAAATGACAAAAGACTTGAGAAATTTCCTATATACTAACCAAATATCTAACTCTTTACTATTTACAATAGTGATCCCTAGACTTGTAATTATATTGATTTATACACTATTTGAGGTCTAACAGGACCCCAATACCCCATGAGATTTCGTTGCGGCCGATAAGCTTTCGGCAACAATCAGTCTCCACACCTCAATGGATAATACACTTAAAAGTAGCTTGAAGCATATTGTGCAAAACCCTACATATGAAACATAAGAAGAACATCAATGTTATGTTCCAAAAAACATGCATGCTCTGATCGTTAGGCTGCTGAGTACTTTTGGGGGTGAAGGCACTAATGCTGCTTGCTAACTTGATAAATTTCTCTCCTGTCTGCTTAGTGTTTTGATATCCTACAATAGGGTTGGACTAGAAGAACTGCTGTTTACAATCTAATCCTACCTGAAGGTGTTTGGCTGTAAGCTCACTACATACGTTTTCAAAGAGTAGAGATTACCGGAAATAGAATCCGTGACCAAAATTTGTTGGCCATGTTGATAACAAGGGTCAAAATTTTGAGCAACTAACAATGTTACTTTTGTTGACCAAGAGGTCACAGGTTTGAGTCATGAAAACAATGATGGCTGCCTATCAAAGTATCAAGACATCCGGCCTCCTAGGCCTTGTTTAGCTAAGGCCCTTTGGTGGGCTGCCCTTGTAGACTCTTTTAACAAAGGCTGTTCCTTGAGAGTATCTTGAATTTTTCAAGAAAAGATAATATGAATTTACATAGTTATTGGTAACGGGTAAGCATATAGAAAATCTAGAAACATTGCTGAAAATATGGAATAGTATGACTCATGTACTCATGAATTCGTGATTGTTACCTATATGAGGAACTCCCTTTTAAAATACATTGATTTCTTCTGTTTGGAAATCATCAATTGTCTGGAGTCTGGAAGTCTATATATTACAATGCTCTGATAGGGATGTAGTGTGTAGATGCTCGAGAATGGTTAAAGAACTTCCTAATTGTAGTTGTTAAACGATACCTTTCTCTCTCAATGCCTGACACTAGCAAACAATACTAACTTGTATTTATGACGAAAAGATAAATGGTCTTTCCGATATGCACCCCATGTTGGATTCCTCTTTCATGATTTTCTCGCTTCAATAGCATTTATTTGCCAAGGAGTCAAACTGGCATGATCTTTTATGTTTTAATATTTGGTTTTTTCATCATATATATAATCTATAGATGCTTAGTGATATATTGATGAGACGCGTTTTCACATTTTTTTTTGTAGATCCGGTGCTCATTATTTGCCCTTGTAGTTGAAGGTCATCATCATATGTATCTGATGGGATGGAGGGGATTGCTAATATTTCTGTCTTTAACTCTCACTCTGACGGAGTCCTCAAGCAGATCGTTCCTGCCGTCAATCAACCTTGGTGCCCAACATTCTTTTCTCTACGGCTGGACTATCTTTAGTTCGAGCTTTTGCGTACTCATTGCTCTTGTCCTTTCAATGTATCTGATTTTTGAGCACTTATCTGCTTATAATCAACCTGAGGTATTGCATTTCATATGCCTTCAAATTATTCTTTTTCCATCTGCAACCCCTATATATATAATATCATTCTTGCAATGTCTGGCTACCTTTCTTCTTTCCCTGCTTAAGTTCATTACAATTAATGGTAGTTTGACCTTAGTTAGCTATTTTATCATCTGGATTTCTTTGACTTCAGGAGCAGAAGTTTTTAATTGGGCTTATCCTGATGGTTCCTGTTTATGCACTGGAATCGGTATGAGAATCCTTGCTATATTTTTTCTCTTCTCACCAGCGCTTTATAACATTCTCTGCTTGTTATGGTCTTTATCTGTTTGTATTTAAATTCCACCAGTCTTTCTTTGACAATATCTAAGTCTCAATTTTCCAAATGTTACAGTTTCTGTCACTGTTGGATTCAGATGCTGCATTCAACTATGAAATAATCAGGGATTGTTACGAAGCTTTTGCATTATATTGCTTTGAGAGATATCTGATAGCCTGCTTAGGTATGTTATTGAGAACTGTCTCATTGATGATTGTTCTGACTAACGTTGAACAATAAGCTGCTCCTGAATTCTTCTACTCTTCTGCAATCCTTTTACATTGGTTCTCTTTATTATTTTGATTAGTATATATTGACAAATATAATGCGGATTGAAGGTGGAGAGGATAATACAATTAAATTCATGGAAAGTAAAAGCCTTATCAGCTCTAGCATCCCCCTTATCGAAGAATCATATGCGTATGGCATTGTGCAACATCCATTTCCATTGAATTGCATACTGAGGGAGTGGTACCTTGGTCCTGACTTTTATCAAGCTGTGAAAATTGGGATTGTGCAATATGTATGGACTTTCAATTCCTCATTCTTTTAATGTAAAGTTTACAAATCACAATCTCATTAAAATGCTTGCTTCCAGATGATTCTGAAGCTGATATGTGCGTTGCTAGCGATGTTTTTCCAGTTTCTTGGAGTTTATGGTGAAGGAAAGTTCGAATGGGGATACGCGTAAGACACTTTTGTTTGTGGTTTACCAGTTGTTAGCAACATATTTTCATATTTTTTCGACAATAACAATGTACTATGAAAGTTAACTCTAATCACTACATTCTTTCATTTTGTTACCAACATTAGCAAAATGATGCTTTTATTGTTCTAAAGAGTTTAATAGTATGTTAGCTATTAATGATAAAAAAAATTATTGCTAAAAAGTAGTTGCTAATATTGATAACAAAATAAAGTTATTACATTGCTAAATCGGTAAGAAGATAAAAAAATATATTGCTATTTAAGACATTTAACACTTACAAGTTTCCGCCAGGTGTTTTTATTGAAGAGACATGACCCTAATCTTTTAATTTTTTTTTTCAGGTATCCATACTTGGCACTGGTTCTTAACTTTAGCCAGAGCTGGGCATTGTATTGTCTTGTTCAATTTTATTCAGTAATCAAAGATAAGTTAGCACCAATTAAACCTTTGGCTAAGTTTCTGACGTTTAAGTCGATTGTATTCCTAACATGGTGGCAAGGTGTTGCCGTCGCTTTTCTTTTTTCTATGGGAGCCCTTAAGGGGTCATTGGCTCAAGAGTTAAAAACACGTATTCAAGATTATATCATCTGTATTGAGGTGAGTTACAGAGTTCTCTATTAGTAAATAAAAAACGTATATAAAATTAGGTGGTTTGAGTGAGGGTATTTCGTACGTATATAAAATTAGGTGGTTTGAGTGAGGGTATTTCGTAACTATGTATGGGCAATTGAACTTTGGCTGAAGTGTTGTATATGATATGGAGTTTCTGTGATAGTTATGAACGTACACTGAATGTGTACAATTATTTTTGCTATTTTTTGGTGGATCAATTTATGTGTTTAAAGTTAAAAGATTTACTGAACTTGTTGAACAGATGGGTGTTGCTGCAGTGGTGCACCTATATGTTTTTCCGGCAACACCTTACAAACGGGGAGAAAGATGTGTACGTAATGTTACCGTGATGGCTGACTACGCTTCCTTAGGAACAGCACCTTCTCCAGATGAGGTACGAGACTGTGAGAGAACCACAAAAGTACGCTTTGTTCATCAAGATGATATAGAGAAGCGTATGAAGTTGCATCAGAGTGTTCGTGATGTGGTTGTAGGAAGCGGTGAAATTGTGAGTTCTATTGAACTTTTTGCTATTTAGGTTGCGTTTGGTACGAAAAACAAAAGAGAATGAAATCGTCTTAGTTTTCAAGCTTTGTTGATAAATGACTATAACATATCAATTAAGATGTGACACATAGATCGAAGAAAAAACAAGATAATCTCAATTCTCTTTCTCTTGTTTTGATTCTCTCCATGTTGAAGAGAAAACTAAAGAAATGATATTTACATCAAAAACCAATTCTCCATCATTCACTTGAGAATTGATGGTGACGTCCGATGAAAAAATAAGCTTGAAAATCAATTCAATTCCATTCTCTTCATTCTCCGTACAAGTTCTCTTCCATTTCTTATCATTTCTCATTCATCTTCGATTGTTTGGTGTTACACATGCTCGTCACAGATAGTTGATGACATGAAGTTCACAGTTTCCCATGTCGTGGAGCCGGTTGAAAGGGGAATAGCGAAGATAAATAAAACATTTCACGAAATATCAGAAAACGTGAAGCGACAACAGGAAAGAATAAGGAGTTCCAAAGATGACAACTATTTTGTCCCTTTAAATTCATGGTCAAAGGAATTTCCTGAAGTGAATGAGGGTGTAGTAGAAGGCAGTTTCAGCGATAGTGGTATCTCGAAAGGAAGGACACAGCGTTGGCAATCAAAACTCTCGTCGTCTCAGTTTAACCGCCAATAGTTTTATAGCATGTTTAAAAGGAAAACCATATCAGATGGTCCTATTCGGACATCATCATCGTATTATATGCTGGTAAGAAAGATCATTAAATACGATTGCTTCCAAATCATTCGGGTTTCGATGACGTGTTTTCTGTTTTGTTGCAGGGTGATTAGCCGTTACTGCTGTAAAGAATGCAGATGATGATGATTAGAAGCAGTTTAGAAACATCGAAATCGATTAACAACTTTACGATATCGGACATCGAATATAGGGTGACAACCTACAATAGAGGTGGTACTAGCTACTGATTCATGTATATATAATCCTTCCGTATATAACTTGAGATGATTTTTTAGGGGTTAATGTCATGTACTTTTTGAAATATGCCAATATTATACATGTAATTTTCTTTTTCCTATACATATGGTACGTGAACTTTGGGATGACATACAACACATTAAATTTGGGATATTTGTGCAAATAAACGTTTAAGTTGGATCATTTTTATGACTAAAAATCCCAATTATTTTCGTCGTATAAAAACACTCCAAATTGATTAAAAACTTATCAAATGAGGTTTTTTTTTTCAAAAACAATGACCTGCAACTTAATGAATCGATGTTGATCAATCCTTCGTTTTCGACGAATACTCTTTCCGATTCAAATCAACATTCATTGTTGATGTCTTTCTTCAAATCGTGTTTTTTTGTTAGAATCTACTATTTGATGAAATTTCGGTGGTCGCTGATAACTTGCCGACGGTGGCCTGTGACTTTCATCCGGTTACAACCGGTAGAATTCTAATTTTGGGTTTTTTTGCAAAAAGATCCCCTAAAGTTTTGGATCGACTTAATTACCATGATGTTAGTATGCCGGATAAAATGTGACATTTTGGATTATTGATCTTTTTTTACAATGAACTTAATACATGCATAAACGGTGGTATCCGATTATTGAGTCATCCCAAAAATTTAGGAGGCGTTTGGTTCACAGAATCTGATGGAAGTTGATGGAATTGGAATAAAAATTCCATTCCAATGTGCTGTTTGGCAGTAAAAAGGAACGGAATGAAGATTCATTTTTTAGAAAAAAACACCACTTTTGAAGGATTATATATTCCTTGGGTTAGTGCCATGGAATTTAAATTCCATTCCAAAGATTTTAACAGTTTTAAAACTAAACCTAGACTTCATCTTCTCCGGCCTCCATTTATATTCCGACAGATTCCATTCGTTGACAGATTCCATTCTAGGAATAAACATTCTGCGAACCAAACGCCGCCTTAAGGTACCATAATAGTATGTCATCTACGTGTAGAGAGAAAAGTTTATTGTATTGATACATTTCAAATAGTATGTTAATATTGTATTTATGTATTACAATATTTTTTTTAAAAATAAATTAAAATAGATAAATTATAATAAATGTATATATAGAATTAAATTCAAGTTTGAATTTGCAGCATACATTCACATTTTAAAAGATCTAAATTTTAAGTTATAAATTTATAAAGTTTAAAATTTGTTTTAAATTTAAAGATGGTTGTCTTCGAACCTAATTCTTAAGTTGATCTAAATAATGATTATTATTTTAGAAATAGAAAAATGCCAAATCCAAAATATAAAGGGATTATGATGTCAAGTCACTATAAGAGAAATGACAAATAGAGAGTTCTTCTTTGTTAATATTAAACTATTTATAGACATTAAGGTTACTATGAATAAGAAAAAGTTCAAATGTGGATCTAACTTTCATCAATAATTGAAAAATCATTTTAAAATTTTTATTTTGTTGGCAAATTTTTTATTATATTGATAAATTTAAATATTTATTAGCAGCTTTTTATATAAACATTTTCTTTATTGATGCATAAATCACGAGATTTTGTTTATGCATAAAGTTCATCTTTATGCACAAAGTCGGTCCGGCGATCCAAACTGGTCCGGTCTGTCAAAGCGGTCCATCATTTTTATTAGGGGTGACAATTTTGACCCAACGGGCCGAACAAATAATTGGACCAATTGTATATAACTAAGATAGAACATAACTTTTTTAAAAATGGAAATTTATAAAACGGCGTATTAAAAAAATTGTTCTTTGAACAAAATTCAAAATTATGTAAAATTACCCGTTTGACCCGTTTGTTTGAACGGACTGAAATTGATACCTCTAATTTTTATCATTTTCTATAAAAATAAAGTATATCATATAAATACTGAAAACTATAATTAATATATGTTGAGTTTGGTTTTTATAAAATTTAGGGTATACTTTCATAAATCACTAGGGTTCAAATTTTTTATATATAAAATAACAGAATTTTTTTTAAAAAGGTGGGTCTATTGATCACATCCTACTCTATGTTTGGCACCATAAAAATCTTATCTATTTTTAGAGGATGCAATGGTTGCATAATGCATATCCAACAATTTATATCTAAACTGCAAAAAATTTCTTTTTTTTTTCTTTTTCTTTTTAGGATTAAGGACATGTAATAGTTATGTACTTTTGTTAATATTTTGATTTATATGTCCGATCATTTATCCGTTCATTTTAAGGTTAGATATCATTTTGACAATCTAACTTTTAGATTTTTTCCAATTTAGCAAATAAACTATTTTTTGTCTCGATTTAGCAACTAAATTTTAGTTTACTATTTATCTTTGAGAAAAATGAATAAAACTAATGGTTAAATCGATGTAAAATATGATAGTTTAGTGGTCAAATCGGGACACGACACAAGTAGTAAATTCATTCGTTGATAGGAGCGAGCAGAAAGAGAGCGTAAAGAGGGTCTTATCATGTTTTCAGTGGTTAAATCAGTAATAACAATTTAATGGATACATGTATATACAAAAATAATTTAGTGGCTAAATGAGGGCAAAAAATAGTTTAATAGTTAAATTGAAACAAATCTGAAAATTGGATGATCAAAATTAGGGATGACAACGGGGCGGTTTCGGCCGGGGAATGAAAATTCCGTCCCCGTTTAAAAAACCACGGGTTTAAACGGGGATCCTCATCGGGTACGAGGGGAAACTCGCAGAAAATCGAGGAAACCAATTTATAAATCAATAATATGAAATTTAACGACATGATTCATAATTTAAGCTTAAAATTTCTCCTTTTTACCCTATATAAAGTTAAAATCCATTTGAGTTTGTCCCAAAAGTCTGGTCAATCATCACAGGACTTAAAGCCATAGTTATATTTGCAATATCCAGACCCTTAATTAACTACGAGTCTAAAAAAGATAATATTTTTTGAACGGCAAACCATCCTACTACTACTCCTAAACTACTCCTTTAACCATTACTTACTTCTCCACCTAAATTTCAACTTGCCTCTGACGGGGGTCGAACCCGTGACCTCTCACTTACATATCCACCATCTTACCAAATAAGCTAAACCTCATTGGTTGTTTGCCGTTCAAAAAAAAAAAAAAGATAGTAATGAACAAGGTTGCACGGAAACGGATACGGCAACAGGAAACGGGTACGGAACGGATACGGGAAACGGCAAAACTAAAAAATGCTAGATACGGATACGGGAGAGATACGGCAAATAATATATATATATATATATATATATATATATATATATATATATATATATATATATATATAGTAAAGAAATTCCAAAATAGAATGGTGATGATCGCTGATATATAGGTCCAGAGGTGATCACTGGTGTGAATTGATCGACGTATTCACGTAGGCTATTATGGAATTGATCGCTGGTGTGAATTGATCCACGTATTCACGTAGGCTGTTAGGGAAATCTGATCGTTTAAATTGGACAGCCCGTTAGCCTTCTTTGGAGTTAAAAAAGCCCATTAGCCTTCTTTGGAGTTAAAAAACCAAAAAAAAAAAAAAAACCGAAACTGCTAGGAAACTTGGACGAAACTTCAACAGAAACGTTTCCTTCATACGAGAAACGTTTCTAGGCGTTTCTCACGAGTATCGGTTTCCTGGAGGTATCGGAAACGGGTACGGCATGCTGCTAGGCGTTTCCGTGCAATATAGGTAATGAACTATGGAATAGATAACCTCCACACATAGAATTAATGGTATTTAGACTTTTAACATATTGATCAATACATTTTAACTAGAAGTTGATTCGTTGTTACCCAACCTGTTCGACCAACCTATCACGGGCGTACCTAAGGTTTAAGGAGAGGTAATCCGGACAACAGGTTCACTCATCAATTATCCTGATTATATTGTAATTTTTATGTTTAAAGTTCGTTTGTGCAATCAATGGTTTTTTAATTGTGTTACTTGTGATGCTTAAATATTGATTAAACCTTTAAGTGTGATATTAAAATATTGACAAAATTTCTGAATGTGCAACTTGTGATCTTCGTATGTTTATTATTATTATTTTTATAATCTCACATTAAACAACTAAATTTGTAGCATAATACCTAAATATGTAATAAATAATAATTAAACAAAATAAAAAACTCAATCAATCATATAGTCATAATAAATTAAAGGGGAATTTCATATATATCCTTGTAAACTTCCAATATTATGTATATATCCTTACAAACTTTCTTATTACATATATATCTTTCTAAACCTTTATATCTTACATATATATATATTCAAATGACTATTTTAAATTTAATTACATCATTTAAAATATATTAAATATCATTTTTTAATTAATTTATTATTTAATTAAATTAGAAAACGATATTTCTTTATTTTTCTAATTTATTTTTGTTGGAATTTAAGATGGTAGTTTAGGTATTCAAAATTTTTAAATGATAAAATAAATTTAAATTAGTCATTTGGATATATACGTGAGATTTTAAAGATTTAAAATGATATATATATAATAAGAAGTTTTGCAAGGATATATGCGTAATATTAAAAGTTTACAAAGATATATATGAAATTCTCCCTAAATTTTTAAAAGCCTAATTCTTGGCCAGTTAACTAATCTCTATAGGCCAATACCTCTAACCCTCCATACAGTGGCGGACCCAGCCACCAAGGGGACCCGTTGCACAAATTTTCATCGCGCACGGTTTGAAAATTCAAATGAGTATATTGGTCGAACCGAGTTAACAAATAAATCATTATAATTTAAAATAAAAAAATATAATCTAATATTCTGTTTAGTTTGCTTAATAATTTAAATTCATGGTCTACCGGAATGATAACAAAGGAGATGGTGCATGTCAATTATAATTGAGTTTAAGTTTGAAGGTTATGATTGTGTTTGTGGTTGTGTAATGTTATCAGATTCGTTAAAATTATTTAGTTGATCGGGCTAATAAATAAATGTTTATAATTTAAAATAGAAAATATAATCTAAAATTCTCTTTAGTTTGCTTAATAATTTAAAATTCGTGATCTACCGGAATGATACCAAAGGAGATCGTGCATGTCAGTTATAATTGGGTTGAATTTATAATTTAAAATAGAAAATATAATCAAATATTGTCTTTAGTTTGCTTAATAATTTAATATTTTTGATCTACCGGAATGATACCAAAGGAGATCGTGCATGTCAGTTATAATTGGGTTGAAGGATTTGAATGTTATGTTTGTGATTGTGGTTGTGTGATGTTATCAGATTCGTAAAAATTATTTAATTGACCATTATTACTTTTAATTTCCAGTAACCTCATTTGAAACTTTTATCCATCGACAGATTTTATAAAACATACGATTAACAATTAACAATTAAAGTGTAATTAAACCAAATAAATACAAACTTTCTAGTCTCAAATATCATTGGGATTTTGTTTAATTTGAGCTAAAAATATTATTGTTTTTAATTTGGATAAAAGTATTTGGTTATATTTGTTATATTTTTATTACGTATTTAGTTATTTAGACATTAAACTTTTAATTTTTTTGCTTCATTTGAGATATACATTTTTTTAATCAAGTTGCACACTTAGATTTTTTATTTTTTATTAATAATATAAGTTGCACAATTAAATTTTCGCCGGTTGCACCCATTAAATATTAAAAAAAATTACACTACGAAACGAGATTATTGGGGAAGGGACCCGTTGCACGGGCTACCCCTCCCCAAAACATAGGTCCGCCTGTGCCTCCATACAATGTTACAAATGAAACTATAATTGCTTGATTTCAAAACATGAAAAGTCATAAACAATAACTGTAGGAGATAATTTTTAACTTATCTTTCTTATTTAATTACACTTTTATTCATAATATTTTAATTTATTTGATATTTAAGGATTATTTATGATATTCTAATTAAATCATATATATCAACATGTACAATTCGACCAATGTAATCAATTGAATTTCGAACCAGGAACCGGACAACTTTATATGACAGGCGATTCTAGAACCTGGGTCTGCCTCTATAACTCAGATTTAACATCATATTTAATTATTAAAACTATTCGTATTTTATGATGCTGCATTCAAGGCGTACTTGGCTATCTGCTAGGCTGCTATGCATCATGTTTAATTAATTAGTTAGTTCAAGGAGTAATAAATATTTTGGATTTTTAGTTTACATTTTTCGAAACAATGAAATCTATCAAATAAATAAAAGTCGAACGAATTCCAATTGATAACTTTTATGGTTTGCAAGGAATCTACAAGAAACACAATGAAAAAAACTTGGGTCGTGCTTAACACAAAATTTATTTCTTTGATATCCATCCTTAAAACAACGGTTTCCTTTATGCTGGGATGTTTTCTCACAAAAACTTTTATTTCCAAACCTCTTAACAGCCAAACACGACTTCAAAATAAAATTCTCATTTCTTTTCTATCAAATTCTCTAGATTTCGTAAACCAAACGCCTCTTCTCTTTGGAAATCAAAATTTTTGGAATAGTATAGACATAGTCAACCGTTTTGGGATATGTTCTATATTAAGACTTGGGAGCCCATAATTGATCTATTAATATATTGTTTTCATCTTTTAATCCTATTTAGCTAGTAATTAGTAGACGAGCAAATGGGTTACCAATGGGCATTTGGTCTGGTAGTACCATTATGTTGTATTAACCTAATAGTTGCAGGGGGATCCAAGAATTTTTGTTATCGGTGTCCTCTTTTAGAGTAAGTTTAATACTTAGATTTTTGAAATATTTTCTACGATGGATCGCGTCACCGAAACAGGTTATAATACAAAATTAACAAATAACAAGATTAGTCTACTTATAAAAGTACATAGTATAATAACATTAAAACTTAAAACCAATAAATATCGTAAATCTTAAACTTTTACAGTTGTTGCATTCGAGTCTTCATCTATTGAAGTTTTAACGTTTTATAATTGTTGCCTTTGTAGGTGTCACTCAAAAAAAATCTTAGGTGTCACTTGAGTTTTTCATACATAAGTATTTTGAAAATTTATCTGTGTGAAGTGACACCCCACTTTACGTATAGGTCCGCCCATGAATGGCTCAATGGAGCCATAGATGACAATATAGGTTAAATATGTGGTAGTGTAGGTTGTCTTTCAAAAAAAAAAAAAAAAAACGAGCCGTTAGGGTTTCTTCTTCATTGTTAGCCTATATAATTAAGGTTAGAGAGAAAGAAAGATCGAAAGACAAAAAGGTTCATTTCATTTTCATCCATGGGCTCTAAACAAAAGCAGCCACATGCATTGTGCATACCAGCCCCTGCACAAGGCCATATTACTCCAATGCTAAAACTTGCCAAAATCCTTCATTCCAAAGGTTTCCTCATCACCTTCGTTAACACCGAGTTCAATCACCAACGACTCATCAGGTCTCAGGGACCCGATGCGTTACGTGGTTTTCCTTCCTTTTGCTTCGAGACCATTCCTGATGGCCTTCCCACGCCTGAAAACCTTAACGCTACCCAAGATGCATGTCGTATCCTTGTCCAAGTCCATCGAGGGAACTTGTTATGGCCCATTTAAAAGCCTCCTCACCAAACTGACTTCTTTTTCTACTAACGATTCTCCGGTGACTTGCATAGTAGCTGACGTCCTCATGGGCTTCACCCTTGATGCCGCCATGGAACTGGATGTTCCGGAGATACTCTTCTGGACTAGTGGAGCTGGTTCTCTAATTTGTTTTAATCACTATCCAAATCTTTTGGACAATGGTTTGATGCCCCTCAAAGGTACGTACTAATTAATACTAGATAGATATATATCTCATTTTGCAATTGTATATACAATCTAACATTGAAGAGAAAATAATTGACAGAAAATGCAATTATGAGAATTGAAAAGGTTGTGTATTAATTCATATGTTTTTGAGGAAAAACATTATTTTTGTTATATAATTTAAGAAAATTGTTGAACTAAAATAATATAATTAGAAGCATATAAAAGCACACATTGCATGTATTTTCTCATTCTAATTAATTAATAACTTGCCATTTTCTAGGTGTTACGAAATACTGTATTTAACAATTTTTATTATAAAATCCTTCTATTCCAACAAAAAAAATGTAACCGGTGTTCTTACCACGAAAATAAAAACGTAAACTGTATAACCCATAATTAAGAGACATAGGTCGATATTTGGTATTTGAAACTCCACTATAATTATTCCATGTCCCAACCACTAGTTATTTTCCAACGTGATAATACACATTAATTTTGTTTTTTTTTTTTTTTTAAATATTCTAATGTTACTTATGGGGTGTTTGAGATTTCTTTTAAATAGAGTTTAGTAAATATTTAATCATTCAATTATAGATTTGTCTCGTATAAACCTTAACTTTTTTTTTTTTTTGGTATAAATTTGACCATTAAACTTTAGTATATATAAATCTCAGGTGAAATTTTTTCAAGTAGAATGATTAAGCCATTTATGTATATATTTTAAACAGTTTCTAATAAACAATCAAGGCGAATCAAGCTCAACGAATTCTCAAGTCACCTAAGTATTTATTTAATAAACAACCGAGTCGAGTCGACGTTAAATTGAATTAGTATCTTTTTACTCCGCTTAGTTGTCATAAATTTTTGTAGTCGTTCTTTAAGCATTAGCAACAAAATAGGTTAACTTTTATATGAAATTATACTTTTGTTATTAAGTTGTTGTTTGTTTTTTAAGAGGTTAAATGTCCGAAGTCTGAAAACCACGTCTGAAATTAAGAGAAAACCTTAACATCTGAAATTAAGAGACTCTTAATTTTAGTTAAGACAACTCTCATCCTCTTAAAATTCAGAGGAAATTTCAGAGGTTTCAACCTTTTAAGTCTGGACCTAAACAAACAATCTTAATTTATTATATATCTAAACTTTAGACTTCAGACGTTTTTAAAAGACTCTTAATGAAAAACAAACGAGACCAATTCAAGATTAATTAACTCATTATAGTTTTGTGTGCATGCAGATTCAAGTTTTTTAGCAAACGGGTATTTAGACACAGTCATAGATTGTATACCTGCAATGTCTGGTATGCGTCTAAAAGACATTCCTCCTTTCATTAGAATGGTCTACCCAGGTGATGAGTATATGGTAAAATTTATTTGTTTACAAACACAAAGAGCGAAAAAAGCTTCCGCCATTCTTTTTAACACTTTTCACGAACTAGAAAATGACATTTTCGACGCACTTAATTCAACATTTCCTCCATGCTATGGAGTTGGTCCATTGAATTTGCTTGAAAAGAAAACTATTTATGATAGATCTCTAGCATCTATCAAACCAAGTCTTTGGAAAGAAGAGTTCGAATGCTTAAAATGGTTAGACTCAAAACCACCATTGTCAGTTATTTACGTGAATTTTGGTAGCATCACAGTAATGACTCCTCAACAATTTATTGAGTTTTGTTGGGGACTCACAAAGAGTAACCACTCGTTCTTATGGATAATACGGCAAGATCTTGTGATCGATGATTCTATTGTGTTTCCATCGGAGTTTTTGACAGAGACAAGTGGTAGAGGGTTAGTGATTAGTTGGTGCCCTCAAGAACAAGTTTTAAATCACCCGTCGATTGGAGGGTTTATAACACATAGCGGATGGAATTCGACGATTGAAAGTATTTCTAGTGGAGTCCCGATGATTTGTTGGCCATTTTTTGCTGACCAACAACCGAATTGTTGGTTGAGCTGCAACAAGTGGGGGGTTGCCATGGAGATCGATAATGATGTAAAGCGCGATGAAGTTGCAAAGCTAGTGATTGAATTGATGAATGGAGAAAATGGAAATGAGATGAGGAAAAAGACTCTTTATTGGAAAAACAAAGCTATGGAGGCTGGTGCTTTTCCCTCTGGTTCATCTGTGGATAACCTAAACAAAGTGATTCATCTTCTAAATAATCTCCAAAATAATGCATAATGTACTCACTACAAGAAAAAGAGACAAAAACGACCAAGGCCTTCTGCGACGACATGTCGCCAAAGGTTCGCTACACACCAAAATACTGTTTTTCGACAATGGTACCTTTGGCGACAATTTTTTCGTCGCAAAATACTGTTTTTCTTGTAGTGACTCGGAATGCATATGAATTTTATCATATTTATCAAGTCTTTCGAAAATGAATATTACTTTGCTTAAACACAACATAGTAGCTCCAAGTCCGCGCCTTCTTCAGCTTAACTCGAATATTGAGTAGAGATCGCAGGCGTATGAGTAGGGCCGATTCTAAGCATTTTCATACCTAGCTAGGGCAGGATAAAGTAATATTACCTTTTTAATCCTTTTTAAAAAAAAACAACATAGTATTTTTTTTTAAAAGGGTTTGACCACTTCTTATGTTGTTTAATGTAATTTAGACAATAATTATCTAATTGAGAGGTAAAACAATTTATACATTGTGTATTTTGATACTATTATTCTTCCGTCACTTGTTACATCTTTTAATTTCATTGTTATCATCGTCTAAGATTATAACATTTTGTCATTGATAATAAAGATATGAATATTGAACAACAAAACAAAGCTATTATATTACTTATTTGCCTGAAAAATTATGCCCCTTGATGGTTTGATGCCATGAGCTGTCGCCCGTGTGGTTCCCCTTAGGGCCGGCCGTATGAGCTACTTTGCACTTGTTCTCGACTTCATGTTTCTTCCATTTAGTTACATTTTCATGCAATTCTCACATGTACGTATATAAACACAAACTGATCATGTACACAAATCATGACTGTGAGTTACCATTTGCATGGATACTTTGTATTTTCATAAAAAAATTAATTGAATTAGAGAATATATATGAGAAACCATGGAAAATTTTAGAAAGTATGGAATATTATGAATCAGTGGACAAGCAAGAAACTTTGCAATCAATCTAATTTCTGCTTTCGCTTAAACAAAAAATAAAAACTAAAACCTAAAAAAGTTATAAGTAAGGGTGAATTTGTAACCTTGAACTAAAATATAAGAGTGGTGGGAGTACCCACATTTCTCAATCACACCTTTCTGTACACGTCAGCGCCACATCAGCTTTTCTCTCTTCACCTTTCCCCACCTTTCTAACTAGGAAATACCCACCTTTCTTAACCTTTCCATCTTTCTTAATTTTTTTAACATTTTAATTAAGAAAACAATTATTAAATATAAAATAATTAATTTCATAAATATTTAAAAACTATTACATAATAAAATTACGAAACTAAAAAATAAAAACTTACGAAACTAAAAATTAAAAAAAGTACATAATCTAAAAAAATTACATAACTAAAAAATTACGAAACTATAGTCGCCATCCCCAACGCTCCGCAACGCTTTTTTTGTGGGCCAATGCGGTTTCCAAAGCAGCACCTTGTAGATGGTCGTGTGGCCGAAGGAAAAATTCCAAGTCACGATCGTGTTGTTTTTGATTCAGTGCCGCAATGTACGCATTATATCTTTTTTCTTTCAACTCCAATTCTTTTTCTTGTTTTGATTTTTTTAATTCTTCAAGTCGTGCTCGGTGACGTCTTTTATCTTCAAGATCTTGCTCGTGACATGATGAAATCCTTTCGAATTTTGATTGCATCTCTGGGTCGACTGATGTTGATGCTGGTTTTTTTCCCCTTGCGGCGTGGTCGTTCAAGCTGCTCAAGATCCGCGTCGCCCTCGTCATCTTCGTCAATGTCAAGACCTAAAAATGCCGCATCAGAAGACGGTGTTCCGATCATGTTAGATTCGGAAGTTTTGGACCGCTTTCTTTGCGGCTCAACAAAATCATCCATTTGTGGAACGGGGTTCCACTTTGGATGACGTCGAAGCACCTCCCAAGCCGATTGGTGTGGAAACGCTTACCTTTATTGAGGGCCTTGTATTGTTCTTGGGTGTTAGTGAAAACGTCGTAATCGTTTTCCCCGCTCCGTCGCTGCATCGTATTGTTGTTAAACATGCCGCCAAATTTTGTACAATTGCGGTTCATGTCTTTCCACTTTGAATTAAGTTGGTGGGTGGTGCGGCTAGTTCCACCAACTCGTCTATCAAAATTTTCGAGGATTCGTCCCAAAAAATTTGAACGTTTTTGATTATTTCCGGTAGTTGGATCTTCGGAAATATCGATCCAGGCTTCCGCCAAAGCCTTTTCTTCGATGGAGGTCCACATTTTCGGTTTCATTGGACCCTTTCGTGTAGACCCGGTTGCCGCGGTGTTTACCGGAATCGTCTCCTCCTCGGAATCGTCAGAATTGATGGGTTGAGTTTCGGGTACTGTCTCCTCGTCGTCCTCGTCTCTAGATGCGGGGTCCCGATAAGCAAATGGTTCGAAACCCTCGTGAAATTCTCGCGAGGAATATTGCGGATTGGGTGGGGATTGTTGGGAATATTGCGGATTGGGTGGGGATGGTTGGTAATATTGTGGATTGGGTGGGGATGGTTGGTAATATTGTGGATTGGGGGGTGAAAAGTGTGGCACGTATGGTGCCGAGTTATCCGTAAAATTTTGCGGTGGGCGGAAAGAAGGGTTTGATTGAGAAGCCGGTTGTTTGCCGCGTTTTCGACTTGCGGCGGGTTGTTTGCCGGTGTTTCGATCCATGACTTTAAAAAATATAGAGATTGAGAGATGAAAGAGTGTGGAAGAGATGAAAGTGGTGAAAGTGGTGAAAATGGATGTGTTGTGAAGATATATTTATAGGGAAAAATAATTAATAAATTTTTTTTTTTAGTTTTAAACGGTCTAGTGACCGTTGGGGGGGGGGGGGGGGGGATGACAAAAGGGAGCGGGGTGCAGCGGGGAGAGGAAGCCGGGCCGGGGTTCGATTTACGCGGGGCCGGGAGGCGGGGGTGGTGTAGCCGCCGGGGTTGGCTGATGTGGCGGAGCTGCTACCCCTTCGGCTTGGGTACTCCCACCGGCCTAACACTTTAATAATTTGATTAAGTTATTAAAATAATTATGAGTTGCATTGTGTTATTATAATGTTTGAACTTTGAGGATTTTATTGCTGTAATATAAAGGCAGAGGGCGAATTTAGTATAGCGAATGGGGTGCCACTTAACACCGATAAATTTTCAAAATACTGAGATACGTATGTATGAAAAATTCGAGTGACATCTAAGATTTTTTTTTAGTGACACCTACAAAGGCAACAATTGTAAAACTTTAAAACTTCAATTCGAAGGCAACAATCGTGAAATTTTAAGACTTACAATACTTATTGGTTTTAAGTTTTTATGGTATGAACTATATACTTTTTTAAGTAGAAAAATCTTGTTATTTGTTAATTTTGTATTGACAACTCGTTTTGGTGACCCGATCCATCTTAAAAAATATTTCAAAAATATAAGTATTAAACATACTTTTAAAAAGTGACACCGATAACAAAGAATTTTGGATCCGCCCCTGTATACAGGGAATCGTTGATGTAAATTATAACACATATAAAAAACAATTTTAATATGTTATTTTCGTAAAATCTTTTGATCCCGATCTGATTTTACAATCTAGATCTTGATAACTTTGTGACCTAACAAACATAAATTACAATGAAAGATCAAACGCATAATATGACTTTTCCCCCACTTATCATCTCTCTGTGAGACTTGTTCCCTCTTCAACTCAGCGCTTTATAGATAGACATTTTTATTGAGAATGTAAAGATCCCCTTACCTTAAACAAAAAAGTATAACAACATGCTTATCATGAAACATAAATGAAATAAAGTACAAATATATTTCAAGAATCTATTTATATATAGCAAAAAACATGCATCTAAATAAGACTATATTTAAAATTATTTTGAAAATGTTGGAACCAAATGTTTTAGATTTAGTTTTTCAAAAAACAATTATGAATTCAAGAAAATGTTTTGAGATTTAGTTTTTCAAAAAACAATTATGAATTCTAAAAACGCGTTCACACTGCAACTTGAAAACTTCATGTTTTCATTTTAAGTTAGAAAAGGGTTGAAAACATATTGAAACTGTTTTAACATTTAACTATAAATTTTGAAAAATGAAATATTATTTTAGAAAATATGCAAGTGAAAATGTTTTCATAAAAAACGAAACCCGAAAACACTCCGGTTTTTGTCAATTGAACGCATAGTTTCTCCATATTAACTATTGATGATCCATGAGGAATGACTCAAGCCTCCATGGCCTTGTTCTTCAAGTCATTGGCAATCTTCCTCACAACATTCCCTTTTCTTCCATTGATCATCGATTCGATTCGATTATAAGTTCCTTGACTTCATCGCTCTTTACATCATTATCAATCTCCAAACCAACCACCCCTTTGTAGCAACTCAACCAACAATATGTTTGTTCACTACAAGAAAAATGTCATTTAATGTCACACAAAAAAGTGTCACTATATCTTACTTTAAGTGTCACTTACGAAAAAGAGTAGATATACAACAATCTTTTAACCACATTTTTTTATAATAGTGACACGAATTTTTTGTCACAAAAATATTTGAGGCCTATACCCACATGCATTTTTAGTCACTATATATCTATGCTCACTCCACTTTTACCCACTCTTTTTGTTGTGTAGGTAAAGGATTTTGACACCTATAGTGACAATTTTTTGACTTTTAATGACACTTTTCGCGTGTCACTAAATGACATTTTGTTTGTAGTGGTTGGTCTGCGAAAAACGGCCAACAAATCATTGGCACTCCGTTGGAAATGCTTTTGATTGTTGAATTCCATCCACAATGTGAAAAAAAAACCTGCTATTGACGAGTGACTTAGAACTTGTTCTTGTGGACACCATCCAACCATTAACCCTCTATCTCTTGTCTTTTCTAAAAACTCAGATGGAAGTATAGCAGAGTCACTAATCACGAGATCTGGTCGTATCATCCATAAGAAAGAACAATTGCTCTTCGCTAGACCTCAACAAAACTCTAGTAGTTGTTGATTTGTGATCACAGTAATTCTACCAAAATTCACGTAAATAACTGAAGATGGTGGTTTAGCAGCGTCTAGCCATTTTAAACATCCGTGCTCTTCTTTCCAAAGGTTTGATCTCATGGAAACTAAAGATTTATCGACAATTTTTTCTTCGAGTAAATATAAAGGGCCAATTCCGTAGCAAGGAGGAAATTTTGAAGAGAGCATGTCTAGATTGTCATGATCAAGCTCATCAAACGTATTGAAATGATGCCCGAAGCTATTTTAGCTCTCTTTATTTGTGAAATTACAAACTGAACCATGTATTCGTCGCCATGATAGATCATTCTAATGAAATTTGGAATTACAAACTGAACCATGTATTCATCGTATGAAAATTGTTATTTTCTATCCGGTTTACATTTTAGAAAATGGTAAATTACCAACAAAGGTAACATAAATTACAAAAATTGACAATAACGGTAATATGAAATTTTTTAGGCTAAGAAAAGTAAACATAAAATGCAATTTTGTCCAAAAAAGTATTGATGACTAATTAAGAAGGTACAATTTTAATTTTATGATATTTTTTTTGTAAAACAATAACATTTGATTATCTTTCTTGGCGTAAAATTTAAATTTTCGTATCATTTTTCGGTAAAAATAAAATTTTACGTTTATCTTTTTCTACATAAGAAACTTTATGCATACTTCTGAATCTTTTTATGAGCCCAATGACTATATAGGAAACTTTCTTTATGGTTTTGGGCTCAAAATTGGGCTCATCATCTTCTATCATGATCGATGCAAAAGTGGGCTCATCTTTTAATTCTACGTATCAGACGAGTGAATAACCATTAGGTACCAAAGCATTTGTTTTCCAAAAAATTAACACCACGAAGTCTACAATATCTATATCAAATATATATGTATCCCGAAGTAATTGTTTTAATAAAATAATTAAAAGGATTTAATTGTTTATCTTTCGTTAACTTCCTAATGATTCTGTTAAGAAGTTAACAATAACCCGTAAGTGAGGTTTTGCATGTAATTTAATGCTTAGAACAATAACAATTGACAATATCATCGGCAATGATAACAACGACGATTTTGACAATGACAAGAACAAACTAAGAGATAGCAAAAAAAAAAAAAAAGAGTTTTGTTTTCACCTTTTTTATAAAGAATCTTGATCGTATCGCAATGGCCAGGCATGCTTTTGAAGGCCGGTCCCTAGCTTTAATTATATGGAGGTGATTTGTAGACAATACATTTTTATCATACACAAGAACTTTAACTAAAATTACTATTTTATTCTTAATTATATTTCTATCATGTTTGTCTTGTACCCCAAAAGTACATGTGAATTTATCATTTTAGATAAAATTGTTGTGTATAACAACAATGTATTGTGTACAACTCACCTCCCTTAATTAAAATTGTGTTTAGACACTAATGCCGATCCCAAGAGAAAATTATGTTTTAGTTCTTTATATAAGTTCTTAAATAGGCCACACCAATCTTTTAAATGAGAGCTAATTTTGCATAGTTTAAATTTTTATGGCTGTAGACTCAAATGGTTAAGGCATACTGTAAGTCTGTAATATTGTAGGTCTGTTTGGTGTAACCTAATAAACATAAAATTTGCTTGGTGATTTACTCATTAATGAAATCATTAGTGACCTTTAACACGATGAAATCGTAAGGAATGAAATCTATTAATTAGGTTTACAAAGTCATTTTTATCGGATAGAATAAAATATTATGTTTTTTTTTATGAAAATCCCGTAGGGCTGTGGGCCGGTCTAAATAGTCAATATATAAAGTTATTAAATATAATTATAGATTCTAGCTCGTCTATACAATTGAGCTATTGAGCTAGGTTATTTATACCAACACTAATTTATCTAATAGGATAGATTTGAGTTTGTGTAGATCACCTAGCCCAATTGTATTATTGTTTTAACTTTTAACCAACGATAATGACACATATACAATGATTGACAGAAATATGATGGGAAATACATAATTACTTCATCTGTTTTTTTATGTTTTTAATTTTCTTCATATTGATAAGGATCGAGATAATGATATCGTTATTATACATAGACTCAATTAGCAAGATCTAGTTAACAGTAAACATTGATATTTAATTAGTATTTAAAAAAATGTTATGAAAAATTGATTGATAGAACATTTGATTAGCAAAAAACCCAAGCTATTTATACCTCTAATCGACATGTAATGACAAATTGACAACACATTAGCTGTTAATAGCAACACCCATGCATGAGGGACAAGGGAATCCCGTATGCATAGACTTAGGAAATGTTTGACTCACGAAATGGATTTGAAAGAATTTGAATATGTTCGGTCTCTATGAATTAAGTCATAAAAAAAAATCACATGTAACTTACTAGATTAGATTATGTTCATATCTCTGTTAAGTCCATTAAGCCAGAAGTAAACGAAATCTAAAGGGATGTTTGGCTTGCGTTTGAAAAGCTCTGGAGCTTTTGGTCAAACATAATTACCTTTTTATCCTATTATTATTAATCATAAACTATCACCTCTAATTAATATTAACGCTTTTTTACGTAATTTAATACAAAAAACTACAGCTATAACTACTTTTACCAAACACATGTATAAAACTAAAAGCTCAGCTTTTAAAAGCTCCAACTACTAAAAGTTCTATCGTTTTTAGAAACACAAAACTACAGCTGATTTTGCCAAACATACCCAACTTACTTAGAAAAATAAACAAGAAACCCTTTTTTATGAGCATTAAATAATGCCAAAAAGTGTAATAAATTCTTTTTCAGAGGTGGTTGCTACAGTTGACTTTGATATTCATTAATTTCATCTGCAGTATTCCTTCTTGAAGTTACTATAGACATCAAACTGCTTTCAAATCTTGATTGCATGCAAGATTGCCGGACAAAAGTGAAAATTTGAATTTGAATAATATTAGTAATTATATATATATAGTTCCAGGTAATTATATAATTATAAGTTAAAACACAAATAAATTAAGAATGTTACATTTTAAGAAAATAAAACATAATTGAATAACATAAACCACACTTGCTTTTGCGATAAATTGTGAATTAGTTAGAATAAGTTTGCAATAGTTGAATCAGTTTCTCCAAATTAGCCATGGATGAACCGGATGGAGAGGTACATGCCTCCCTAACCTTGTTCTTCAAGTTAATGGCGTTTTTCCGCATCAAATTCCCCTTTTCTCCGCTCATTAATTCAATCACTTGCTTTTGAATTTCGTCACTCTTCACATTATTGTCAATCTCCAAGGCAATGTCCCATTTGTTGCAACTTAGCCAACAATTTGTTTGTTGGTCAGCGAAAAACGGCCAACAAATCATTGGCACTCCACTTGAAATGCTTTCAATTGTCGAATTCCATCCACTATGTGTTAGAAACCCACCTATTGATGGGTGATTTAAAACTTGTTCTTGAGGACACCATCCAGCCAACATCCCTCTATTCTTTGTCTCTGTCACGAACTCTGGTGGAAGCACAGCAGAGTCACCAATCACGAGATCTGGTCGGATTATCCATAAGAACGAATAGTTGCTCTTTGCTAGCCCCCAACAAAACTCGACCAGTTGATCAGGTGTCATAACTGTGATACTACCAAAGTTCACATAAACAACCGATAATGGTGCTTTGGAGTCTAGCCAAGTTACACATTCCATTTCTTCTTTCCAAAGGTTTGATCTCATTGTTGATAGAGATTCATCACAAATTTTGTCCTCGAGTAAATGTAAAGGGCCAATTTCGTAAGAAGGAGGAAACTTAGCCGAAATGTCATTCAAAATGTCAGATTCTAGTTCATGAAACGTGTTGAAAATGATAGCAGAAGCTGTTTTTGCTCTCTCCAGTTGGAAACGGAAAAATTGTACCATGTAATCATCACCCGGATATAATATACGAATAAATGGAGGGAAATCTTTTAGACGTATACCACTCAATGAAGGTTGACAATTTACAATCGTATCCAAATAACCGTTTACTAAAAGACTCGAATCTGTAGGCCAAACAAAAATGATAATATTAATTATCTTGATAAATTTCATCGATAAAAATAATTATTGTCAAGTAATAATATTTCATATCAAGTAACTTAGATATGAAATATTATTAGTACATTTTATGAAATATAATTTAGAATTTGATTGTTTGAAATAAGTGAAGATTAAACAAAATTAAAATTTTATTTTTTTTATTAAATACATTAATATAAAAAGAAACATACCTTTATTTTCAGATATTCCAATCAATTAATAGTTAGTTTCCAATTTTTTTCTTATTCCAAGTTGAATATCATGCCACTTAAATTGTCAAAACTTTGACTATTAATCTTTAATTGTTATCATTTCCTTGACGATATAAACATGGCACGTACTGACTAATTATATTATGTAACTAATAAATTGATAAAAGTTTAAAAGGGAAAATAACATAGGAATGTAATGAATTATAGTTTGAAAAAATTTAAATTTAAAAAATTATGCTTTTAATAAGATTATGTTTATTGATTTGATTTGAAGACTATATATGTTACATTAAAAAAAAAGAAATATTAGTTTATCTTTTTAAATATATAATTTTTTTA
The DNA here is from genome assembly GCA_020465985.1 of Centrapalus pauciflorus. Taxonomy (NCBI): domain Eukaryota; kingdom Viridiplantae; phylum Streptophyta; class Magnoliopsida; order Asterales; family Asteraceae; genus Centrapalus; species Centrapalus pauciflorus. The sequence goes on from JAANYP010003725.1 coordinate 1,111,680, forward strand.
AATTTAAAATTTTTTCAAATTATAGTTCATTACATTCCTATGTTATTTTCCCTTTTAATCTTTTATCAATTTATTAGTTAAATATTTTCACTTTGTAAACATTGGCGGACCCATAAATTTTTTTTATGGGGTCCAGAATTTAATAGCTACGATAATGTAAGTGTTGGAAAAAAATGTAAATTTTTCAAAGAAAAAAATGTAATTTCCATGTTCTTGGACCAAATATAATTATATATAATTGTGAAATATATAATAAATATTTAGTGAGTTTGTATTATCCTTGAAGAGAGGGTTCCAACGATATAAAGAACGTCCAAAACGAAGCTAAAATGAATGAGATATCGATGCTCAAAGATTGGTGTTTGAAATGAATAAAACTCTTTCTAGTGGGAGAACTTGAGTCCTACATAGGAAGGAAGATGGAAACTAAAGTGGGTTTATAAGGAAGTGTGTTTAAAATCATGACAAGATTGTTTGTGGTTTTACTCCAATGCCTACCCGCGCGCAGGGGTGGTGCAAATCTTGAACCCCGAAGGCTAGAATCCACTGAACTCGTGTGCGCCAGCACCTGCGGACACGAATGCAGCTTCGAAAATCAGGGCTCGTGCGAGGCAGACTTTTTACTCCAAGTGAGAGCTGAGGGGTCGAACTTTAAAAATCATAGGGGTCAAAAAAATTTTAGCTATACAATAGCCCGTAAATTGAAAATTTTATCGGAGTCGGTTGACCCGTGCCTAAAGCGTGGTCCGCCCCTGTTTGTAAAAATAATATTAAATGATTGAAGAAAGGATGGTTTTTGTTCTTTTGCAATTTGCACCATACACGCATTGAGTCAAGTTGTCAACCACTTCAAAAGCACGTGCCATAAACTCTTAACTTTCTTTGTGCAATTAATTTTAACCAAATTCGAGTTTTAATTTTAAAAAATATTCTATAGTATTTCTGAAAGTTATTAATAATTAAAAGAGTTAAGCCATCAAACTTTCAGTTTTGTTTTATTGCATACTTACGTGCATTTACCATGTTATTTTATATATTTTTATGTTATTATATACGTCGATATAAAATAAAAATGATTTAAGTTATACTACAAGAAAAGTGTCATTTAGTGACACAAAAAAAAGTGTCACTATATCTTACTTTTAGTGACACTTATGAAAAAGTGTAGGTATAAAGCAATCTTTTACCTACACTTAATCTAAATTAGTGACACAAACACATATATTTTTAGTCACTATATATCTATACCCACTCAACTTTTACCCACACTTTTTGTTGTGTAGGTAAAAGTTTTTAATACCTATAGTGACACTTTTTTTACAACAAAAAGAGTGGGTAAAAGTGGAGTGGGTATAGATATATAGTGACTAAAATTGTATGTGTTTGTGACACTAATTTTAAAAAGTGTGGGTAAAAAATTGCTCTATAGCTATACTTTTTTCATAAGTGTCACTAAAAGTAAGATATAGTGACACTTTTTTTTGTGTCACTAAATGACACTTTTCTTCACTAGTACTGTGTTATTTTGTTATACTATTAAATGTGAATCTTAATAATATATATAATCATTACATAAATTATAAATTTGGTGCAGAACCAGAACCAATTTTTAAAACTAAATAACATAAAAATTATTGTTTTTTAATACAAAAAAGTCTATACCATGAAAGCAATAATTTTATCATTTTCAAACGTGATCGATAATTTTACATTTTTTAAAACTTTTTTTTAACATTAAATATTTTACATTAAATCGACTAAATTATATATATTCAACATCGAATTCAACGTTATAAATTTGAATATTCAACATTAAATATTGATTTTACAGTTTTGCACCAAGATTAGGTTATGCAATAACAGTGTCTATATACGTAAAAGCATATATGCATATTACCTTTAAGAGGCATCAAACCCTTCTCCAAAAGATTAGGATACTCATCGTAACATAACAGAGAACCAGCTCCACTCGTCCATAAAAGTATCTCTGGGATATCGAATTCCTTTGCAGCAGCAAGGGTGAATCCCATAAGGACATCTGCCGCTATGCAAGTTATCGGTGCATAAGAATTCATCACCTTGGTGAGGAGACTCTTAAACGGGCCGAGACCAGTTTCATCAACAGACTTAGCTAGAGGTGGGATGTCTTGGGAGGCATCAGGGTTTTTCGGGGGTGGAAGGCCATCAGGAATGGTCTCAAAGCGGAAGGATTGGAGGTTGCTTAATGTGGCGCAACCTTGCGATCTGAGGAGTCGTTGGTGGTTGAACTCGGTGTTTACGAAGGTGATGAGGAAGCCTTTGGAATGAAGGATTTTAGCAAGTTTTAGCATTGGGGTAATGTGGCCTTGTAATGGGACTGGTACGCACACGATATGTGGCTTCTTTTCTTGTTTCGAAGCCATGAAACCCTAGCTTTCTCTCTCTAATTTCTCTCTCTAAAAGTCTAAAATACGCAAATAAACCAAATTATAGAAAACATATTGTGAATTGGATCGTTTATAGGCGAACAATGAAGATGGCAAAACATGGGGATATGGCCTACAAGGCTACAATAATGCTCGTGGCTAGATTTCATCCAATCAATATATAAGACAAGGTTTATTAATATTAAATTAGTTTTTTTTTTTTACTCTCACACACACACACACACACATATACATATATATATATATATATATATATATATATTATATTATATTATATTATATTTAACAATCAAGTTCATATAAATAAAATCCGTTTTATTACAAAAAAAAACCAACATGTTTTCACGTTTTTAACGTTTTCGTTCATCCATATTATTTTTTTCCATAAAAGTTATCAAATTAATTTTTATTTTTAGTTTAGTGAAATTTGGACATTAGTACCCGGTTTTTCAATTTTTAAAAATCCGGTTTACTAATTATATTTGGGTTCTAATAACCAAATTTCACCAAAAAATTAATAATAACTTGACGACTTTTATGAAAAAAATAACTTGGAAGGACGAAAACGTAAAAAAAAAACGTGAAAACATGTTTGTTTTTTTCATAATAAAGATTAAATTAAAAGGGTTAAAGTCATAGAATACCAACAAACTCTTCCAATGTATTGATATGGTTCATAACTTTTCTTACCTGTATGATGCACGCACTTTAGCTTTCAATTCAATTATGATACATTTCTACATATAGAGACAAGTTTTTCATACAAATGGAACCCGGTTTTTCAATCGGGCTTTATGTAAAATGTATTATATATACTAGAATGGAAAATCAAAGTACATGTGTCATTTAGGTAAAAAAAGTTCATGTACCATATCGATAAATTTTGAAAAGTAAGTACGTCGATAGTTTGCAACTTTAACTTAAAATAAAATATAATAGAAAAAAATAGATGATTGCGTAAAAAACCATAAACTTGTCAGTTTTTTGTGATTAAAACCCCAAACTATTTTTCGTTGCATTAAAAACTCTGAACTAACTAAAAATCAGTAAATCAAGGTTTTATCAATGGGTAACCGGTTGAAACCGGTTATTAATACTACATTGACCGGTAAATAACGTACGTGGAATTAATTTTAGTTGTTGAAACCGGTTGCTAAGTATTACAAATCATTTAAAACTCCGTTCATAATTTTTAATTGTACTTTTTAAACGAGATTACATCATTTACGAGCATTAAAATGATGTATAATACTTGGAAATCGTTTTCAACAATTAAAATTTGTTCTACGTAGGTTATTTACCGGTCCACATATGATTAATAACGGTTTCAACCAGATACTTTTCTAATAAAACCTTAATTTACTGATTTTTAGTTAGTTCAGGATTTTCTATACAACGAAAAATGGTTTGAGGTTTTAATCACAAAAAACTGACAAGTTTGTGGTTTTTTGCGCAATTAACCCTATTTTAAAACAGTGGGCGGTCTCTATATACATGCAATCATGCATTGAACTTTCAACTTTGATTAATTAAAACTCAACAAAAAACCGAGCAAAAAGATACAAATTGGATTTGTGCAGTGACCATTTCATTGAGAGCAAATAAAAGTGTATTTCTTTTAAAAAACCGCTCCATTGTTCATCCATATTCTATTCCATATTTAACTCGTATAATACTCTTGCGTTGTTGTGACAAATATATTCCATTAGTTAGTAACATGTTCGATTAACTACATATCATCTTAAACTACACATATAGATCGAGGAAGAACACTATGGTTATCGGTGACATGTTAACGGGGGCATATCTAGTGTGTGGGTGTGGGGTCAAATGACCCCGATAAAATTTTTATTTTACGTGATATATATATATATATATATATATATATATATATATATATATATATATATATATATATATATATATATATATATATATATATATATATAGACTAAGGATCCTTTGTGAACACTTTATTCGTTGTGAACATTGTGAACAACCATAAAATAGCTTTTGAATCTTATGAATCTTGTTGAAAATACTACCGAACCCTTCTATTAACTCATTAATCTTATTGGATCCTATGGATTTTATTGAATCCAATTAATTTGTCGAATCTCATGAATCTTGTTGAATCTTATGCATCTTGTGCATCTTGTTATAAAAACTACGTACTATGAACCTTTTGAATGTTCTGAATCTTAAATAGACACTTCTATGAACCTTTTGAATCATATGAATCATATTACAAACACTTGTTGATATATATGAATGATTATATGTATTTTTTTTATTTGTTCACAACGTTCACAACGAATAACTTGTTCACAATGGATCCCATCCCTATATATATATATATATATATATATATATATATATATATATATATATATATATATATATATATATATATATATATATATATATATATAGAATTGGGTTCAAATGAGTACCACTAGTTTTGCGGAGTACCGGAGGTACCTCGCTTAAAACCTTTTTTTTTGAAATTTTTTTTCATATTCATGTTTAAATTAATAATATAAGACTACTTGCAAAAAATCACACCTAAACACACACTATAACTATGTGAAACGTGCAAGTTCACATGAACTGCACTGTTGTGAATGTATGTTCACAGCCAAGCATGTTCACATGAATTTTTTCACGTTCACATGACCTTTAAGAGGCTAGAAAGTGTGAATGTGTGTAATTCTTTTACGAATAGGCTTATATTATTTGTATCTAAATTAATATGAAAAAAAATTAAAAATTTTTTTTTTTTTCGGAGCATGTTCACATCTAAAACCCGTGTGTTCACAGGTACTCACGGTACTCTGCATTTTTTAGGTACTCACACGAACCATATTCTATATATATATATATATATATATATATATATATATATATATATATATATATATATATATATATATATATATATATATATATATATATATATATATATATATATATATATATATATATATATAATAGAAAAAATTTTGACCCCTAAGATTTTTTAATTTTGACCCCAATATCCTTGTTAATTTTTGTAAATTTTGGACATATAAAAAAAATTTGTTACAAACTCTAATAAATATACTAAAACCTAATAGTTTGTTACTCATTTAACAATTAATTTAAAAATACATGCGTATTGAACCTTCATTTATTGGGCTAACTCATTATTGGATACTTCACATTTGAGATTAGACTAGGAATATATTGTTGGTTTTATTGTTACTTGCTTGGTTGTTGTTCGTAAAAATGTTTTTAAGGCTTTTAGTGTTTAACAATTAATAATAAGTTCCATTTGTTTAATTATTTTAGTTTATTAGACAACATAAATCAATTTTTTTTTATAAAAATTCAAATACTGAATTTCCATAAAATGAAAGAGTTTCTAATAATTCTCCACAAATTCCACAAGTAACTACGCAATTCAATTAGTGATAAAATTGACTGTTGCATTTGCACTTGAAAAAAAAAAAACTCAATGTTTTGGACGATGATGTAATAACTCGTTTTCAAAAGATGAAAACTCGTAGAGGACAACCGTAGATACTAAATTTTTTAGTTTGTAACGATTAATGAGTTGTAACATTTATGTATTTCTTTTATTTATGTAATCAAGATGAACTGACGGAACTTGTGAGGTGTGAAATTTTTTTATAAAACCACAAACACTCGTTCTGTCACAGGGTGATAAAAATCAACCCCTATAAAAAAAATTTATGGATCCGGCACTGCATGTTAGATTAACATAATTAATGTGTTGCTTAAATCAAAATCCCAACATGTAATTTACAAAGAGACATGCATTTTATTGAGGAAAAAAAGTTGTAGGTTTGCAAAATTTACCAAAATACTCTTTCTCATTCTTTATTTTTTTTAAATTAAAAATTAGTTTCTTAATAACAATTGATCTTTTTAATTTAATGACTTAAATTGGTTCCTAGTAACTACATAAATATTGAGTTCTACAATGATCACAACTATATATATACATATATATATATATATATATATATATATATATATATATATATATATATATATATATATATATATATATATAGTATTTTAATTATTGTTTTGATTTAGGTTGCATACTTTTTTATGCACATTTAGACAATGTGTTTTCAAAGTGTTTCGATTTGTAATTTGTCAATGATTTGATTTAGATTGTATATTTTTATAAGTATTTTGATTTAGGTTATACAATTTTATAAGTATTCTGATAATTAAGGTAGTTGAACAACCTAATAATCAACATCAACTTTGTATTAATATGATATTCATCCATACATTCCATCGAATCATTTTTACATCAATTTTCGTTTAGTTTAAAAAACATTGGTTGTTAAACAATCTCATAACCAATAGCAACGCATCCTCTAGCCCGACCTTCTTTTCAAATAAATCTTACACCTTTTGATTAATAACTAACTCGATTGAGTAAACTTGATATGAAATATCCTTTTTGATTAATAATGTACTTGGTTGAGAAAATGTACATCAGAAAGAACATTAATTTGATAGTGCAAAATCACTTGTGAGCTACTGAACTTGTAAGTTCACATTTGAATTATTCAAATTGATGAATGAAACATTAATGCAAATTGTAAAGCGTCGATGAATGAAAGATTAATTGATAGTTATTAGGTTGTTTGACTATCAAACTAATACATTTTTGAAAGAACATAACTTAAATCGAAACACTTTTGAAAGTACACAACCCAAATCAAAATCTTGGCAAAATACATGTCATAGTAACCGGTAAAACTGGTTTTCAGGTTGCCGGTTTACCCAACGAAACATTTGAAAGTACACATCCTAAGTGCAAATAAAAATGTACTTACAGTCTAAATTGAAACAATATTAAAAATAGGGTTAAAGTCTTACAAATGTATGTTACTTTACTAAAATTATCGATATGACTAATTTACTTTTTCTTTTAACCGGATGGTACTTGTACTTAAAGGTGACCTGTCGATATGGTACGTATGACCGGTAACTATGCTGACATGACGACTTTTGCTGATTCAAACGATGACATGACATACTTTTTATGACATGACAATTACATTAGTCTTACAAATGTATGTTAATTTATCAAAATTATCGATAATTTCAGTCACCAAATGTACCATATCAACAATAAAATCAAAGTACGAGTATCATTCGGGTAAAAAAAGAACTACATTAGTCATATCAATAGTTTCAGGAAAGTAGCATACATTTGTATGACTTTATCCCTTAAAAATACATAACTATTTCATGTTATTTTTCTTATATTTGAATATGGTAAACTATCATAATTTTATTATACGAACATAAACAAACCCGTTACAGAATGTTCACAAACGTAAACCAACGAACATGACCTTTGTTCAAGTTCGTTTATTTTGAATCAAACAAACAAATTAAAAAAATCTTGTTCATTTTCGTTTATTAAATAATTAAACAAACTAACTTTCTATCGAACGGTTAACTTTTTGTTTGTTTCGTTTACAAGAGGAGATATGATCATATGAACATGATTCGGTAAACTAAACTCTCAAGAGTAGGGATGGTAATGGATCGGATTTGGATAGGATGTTGGTATATCCATATCCATATCCATTTATTTTTCCATCGTCCATATCCATATCCATATCCATTCAAATTAATTTCATCCGTCCATATTCATATCCGTTGGATGATGCGGGTAATCGGGTATCCAATGGATATTAGTAAACTTTTTTGTTTGTGTATCGCAATACATAATTTTTGACATAATTTTCAACGATACATTGTTTAAAGTAATTAAAAGTACAATGCAGACAATTTTTAAAAATTAAAACAACTACAATGACAACATACTTTATTATAAATACGAAGACAACAATTATTGGCTCGTTGCATAGTGGAAATTTGTTGGTCTTTGCATTAATCGCATCACAAAGCTCAAAAGGTGCACGTCATGTAAACATCATTGCTTTCGAACTAATTAAGAAAACGAATAGTAGAAAAATCCACACAAAATAAGAAAATGACAAATTAAAAACAATTAGGTTTTAGTTTATTCATAGGTGTAATATAACCAAAATTAAGAACTACAAATATATATATATATATATATAGGTATTTATAAATATATAAAATAAAAAATATATAAAAGCTATTAAATTTAGGGTAAATGGATATTATCCATGGATGATAAATCGTCATCCATATCCTATCCAATATTTATCCATATCCACTCCATATCCGATATTAGTCCATTTAACTTCGTCCATATCCACCAAAGGTGGATCGGATCGGGTGGATGATCATCGGGTAGGATGACAATTGCCATCCCTACTCAAGAGTGTTAAATATGGAAATGTTTGGAGGTTTTTGATCTGAGTTGGTTTTATACTTTTACCAAAAATGCATATAATTTCAAAAGTAGCACGTCTATATGTCTACTAGCTTACCAAAAATCCATCTTTTAATTAAAGACGTTCTTTTTAAAATATCCTCTTGTTAGTATTACATGATTGTGTTCCAAAATCTTGATCTACGAACGAAAACGCCAGAACATTCTAAAGTTTGGTAACAGAGTGAATATGGAGGAAGAATCTTTTGGGTTTTTCTTATATGTTTTCTTCACAGAATTATACATGAATTTATACAGGGGAATTAATAACAAACTACTCTACCTTGGGCCTTAATTCTTGGCTCTAATAATATCTTAATATCTATACTATAATTAACACAAATGTTATCTATTTTTAGATATTGCTCTCGTTAACACTCCCCCTCAAGGTGGAGAATGTATATCCATCATTCCCAGCTTGACAAGAGAGCACTCGAACACTCTCCCACACACTGCTTTAGTTAACATATCCGCCAGTTGATCTTTTGAGCTTACATGTGGTAATTCTATTGTTTATCGCTCCAGGTGGTCCTTCAAGAAATGCCTGTCAATCTCAACATGCTTAGTCCTGTCATGTTGAATAGGATTATTGGCTATCTTCACAGCTGATTCGTTATCACAATAAAGTTTAATAGGGCTCGTTAGAGAAACACCAATGTCCCGAAGAATTCGCTTTATCCACAGTAGTTCGCATACACCATTCACCATTCCTCTATACTCAGCTTAGGCATTTGATCTTGAGACCACCTTTTGTTTCTTACTTCTCCAAGTAACCAAATTTCCTCCAACATAAGTGAAATACCCTGAAGTAGATTTACCATTTGTTCAGTCACCTACCCAATCTGCATCGGTGTATCCCTTCAAACTACGGTCTTGATTCTTCCCAAAAAACAACCCTTTTCCAGGAGTAGCTTTAAGATATCTAAGAATTCGATATACTGCCTTCATATGTTCTTCACTAGGAGCATGCATGAATCTGCTGACAACACTCACAACATATGCGATTTCTGGCCTCGTGTGTGACAAGTAAATAAGTTTTCCAACGAGCTTTTGGTATCTCTCTTTATTAGTTGGGACTTATTCCGGTAATATGGCCAGATGATGATTTGTTTCAATCGGTGTGTTGATGGGCTTACAATCAAGCATCACAGTTTTTGCTAACAAGTCAAGTATATATTTCAGGTGGCACATATTGATTCCAGTTTTTGATCTTGATACTTCATACCCAAGAAATACTTAAGCTCACCCAAGTCTTTTAACTCGAATTCAGTAGCCAGTCTTGCTTGAAGTTTAGCTATTTCTTCATCATCATTACCTGTTACCACCATATCATCTACGTATACTACAAGCACTGCAATTTTCTTGTTTTCATTTTTAGCAAACAAGGTATGGTCTACATCACTTTGTTTGTATCCAATCTTCTTCATAAATGCCAAGAACCTACCAAACCAAGCTCGAGGTGATTGCTTCAGCCCATACAACGCCTTTTTCAACTTACAAACTTTCCCATTAAAATTCATACTCGGTGGAGCCTCCATGTAGACTTCTTCTTCTAGATACCCGTTTAGAAACACGTTTTTTACATCCAATTGTCTCAAGGGCCAGTTTTCGTTAGCCGCTATGGAAAATATTACTCTTATTGTATTCATCTTTGCCATCGGGGCAAAGGTATCCCCGTAATCAATCTCGTATTTTTGTGTGTACCCTTTAGCCACGAGTCTTGCCTTGAACCAATCGATATTTCCACTTGAATCTAACTTCACAGTGAACATGTGCACCCTACTACTTTCTTTCCATCAGGTAGCGTTACAAGATCCCATGTATGATTATTAATTAGGGCGTCTATCTCTTCCATGGTTGCCTTCTTCCATCTTTCATATCTTCATACACATCTCGTGGTATCGAAACGGTGGACAACTTGTTAATGATCGCCATGTGGGAGCTAGCTAAGCGATGTTGCGAGACATAATTACCAATAGGGTACTTAGCTTTTGCCTTCAAGTCAGCTTGGTATTGTGTCTTTGGAATTCCTCGAGTACTTCTTACTGGATAATGCGATTCAAAGTTACCGCCAATGGGTGCCTGATCTTGGGTTGCATGTTCTTGGGCTTTAGATTCGTTTTTGTGATCTTGGGCTGCATGTTCTTGGGCTTGTGATTCGTTTTCCTGCACAACATTAGACGTAACATCTTCATTATTAGTTAGATTGTTAGTTCGATCCAGCCCATGAATGGAATCATCATCATCGGATTCCGTTTCAGGTTTAATATCGAGATCCGGTTCGTCTTGATAATCCATATTTTGATCACAAATTTGAATTTCATTCGCCTCAGTGTCAAGAGCATTCACTTCTTCATTTCTCTCCCCCTGAAGTGAATTCTCATTTTTAAAGAACGACAAGGTTTCATGAAACGACATATCACAGGATACAAACATACATACATACATACATACACACACACACACACACACACACACATATATATATATATATATGTATATATATATATATATATATATATATATATATATATATATATATATCTTATTTTCGATTGGATTGTAGCACAAATAACCCTTTTTTTTGTAGCATATCCTATGAACACGCATCTAACAGCCCTTGGTTCAAGTTTTCCTATATTTTGATGCACATATGTCGTACATCCAAATATTCGTGGCTCACGTCCAAGGTTAATAGGTTGTTGCACAAGCTCTTGAAGTTTTTGCAAAGGCGTGGAAAAATCGATAACACGAGAAGGCATTCTATTCATGAGATATGCCGCGGATCAAACTGCCTCACCCCATAAATTCTGTGGTACGTTCATGTCGAACAAGGAGGCACGTACGACTTCAAGAATTTGTCTATTTCTTCGTTCAGCCTGTTCATTTTGCTGGGGGGGGGGGGGGGTTTCGGGCACAAGAGGTTTGATGTCGGATCGAGTTCAGAAACAGTCTCTTGAAAGAGGGGAGCATTTGCCCACTATGTGGTACATGAGCTCCTCGTCCAACTTACTGTCTTCCGATTTCATATCAGTTACAGGCTTGTCATTTCAATCACTTGCTACCTTTAAAGGAAAGCAGTTCGCCCATTGAATCGATTAATCTAAGTCCCCTTCCTATAGAGTGAACGTGACTAGGCAAAAACACGTCATGGCATGATTTAGGTACTCACCTCCGTTATCAGGCTATATTATTTGGATATTGTGGCACCCTTGCCACAAAAACCACCATTTACAAAACACCCAGGATTTAAACATCAAACACAATTACATAATGATCTGATAACCTAGTTTAAGTGCGAAAGCAATAAAACACATAATTAAAGTAGTGCAACCGTATCAAACACCCTACGGTGCTACAAGGTACCAAATCTAAGTCTACACACCCAATTAAATTATTACAACATCCAGAATATATTACAACATTGTCTCAAAACATAATTACCGATTAAGCAGTATCAAATCTTCCAAATCTTCACAAAAGACCTAACTAGAAGGCCCAGCCGCAGATTTCCCCTTTCCTGTAAAAATAAAGCAACTAAGGGATAAGCGAATGCTTAGTGAATACACAGATTACGCATTTTATAAATTTTTATGAAGCCCCAAGGGTAACACCGATGACAAACATCGTATACCCTCTTCGTACACCAAGTACGGAACCAGAGCCGCAACCCCTTCGAGCCCAAAGCTCGGCATTAAACATACCATCTGAGACATACGTACGATCGGGGATGACATACTGCCTACCAGAACCTCGGAGGGATCAGCTCCAGGTCATATAGCGCAGTAACATCAGAGTAATCGATGCGACCCACCGGTCCATCACTAGATGCACAACAATCGAAAGGACATGCATCAAGTATGAATGTGCATCTAAATCTACGCAAGTTAGTATAATTCCAAACAAATAATGAAGCAACAGGTCTCAGCAGGCAAAGCTAACATAAAACAAATATAAACATGCGAAATCTATTGTACTCACAGTGGGTGCGTAAATAAAACTTCAATATTATTTCTCTTCGGGCTTTCAACCGGATCCACCAAGTACCCCACTGTGGGTTAAACAACACCACAAGGTACTTATTAATTTAGTTACAACAATACCTCAAGTCAAAAACCGTTTAAATTCATAAGACCAAGTTTTGTAAGTTTTGCAATATTTTCCCCCATTTCGGGTCTATGTCCAAGTTCGAACTACAACTAAGTTTGTACCCATCACAAGTTCATACATTGTCCTTTGAATAACTCTTGTTATTTTATGTGTTGTTTATGTGTTTTATTCAAAATATTCGAGTTTAGAGAGTGGGTTTTCAATTTTTAGGCATTAAATTCGAATTTAAGGGGTTAAATTCGAATTTCCTTTCGAATTTGAGGCCAAACTCGAACCCCCATAGCGTAAACTCGAACCCCATTCGAGTTTGTGGGTAGATTCGAACCCCTCATTCGAATTTGAGGATTAAACTCGAAAATATACTCGAATCTAGTACCAAAATCGAGTTTGTTCTTGCATTTCGACTGTGTTCTTGGTATTTTCGAGTTTGTTCATCTTTACAACTTTAAAACATGAATTTCTAAGCCTAAACACCGATATATCATGTATGATGGCTAGGTTCCATTCTATTACACATATACTATCATATTCTTGCAAGATTTCAAGCAAAACTAGCTCTAAATCACATAAAAATAGCAGATTCGAATTTAAGTTCTTCAAAACCGAAATAAATAAACTTAAAAGGGTCGATTCTTACCTTAATCCGTACAAAATCAAGAATCCAACTGCAGATTGTTGTAGTAGTCCTCAAGATCTTTCCGATGACGTATAAATCTCGATAACCGGCCGGTCGGTTTGTGAGATAATCTAGAGAGAAGTAGAGAGCGTTTTTCTAGAGAGAGAAAGTAGAGAGAGAGAGAGTGCAATGAAAAATGAATGGATTTTTAGCCTTTGTATTCAACTTTCATCATTTTTGCACTTTTCTCCCCTCAACTTAATCGGTTCCATAAAATACTGATTTATTCTTAAACTTCGTAACTTCATAAAATAGCAACAAACTTTTAAATATCCTCAAATACATAATAATTGCCCAACATTCAACTTAATTATAAATTATCCGCCTAATTAATTCCAAATGACAGTAATTGAATTCGAGGATGTTACAACATGGGCTCCACCACGCTCTAACTTCGTCCTCGAAGTTATTTGACTTCAAACAGCTGCGGATATTTCCTTAACATATCAGCTTTCGTCTCCCATGTATGATTGGCTCCCTTATGATGCTTCCAACGTACAAGCACCATTTCGATTTCTTTGCTTCTCAATTTCTTCTCCTTAGTATCTATCACACACTCCGGCTCTTCAACATACCGGAGCCTTTCATCAACTTGCAGCTCGGTGTGGTCTGCCCAATCCTCATTTCCAGTATTAAACGATTTACGGAGATTCCCAACGTGAAACACCGGATGTATGCCCGACATCTCTTCAGGCAATTACAAATGGTATGACTGATTTCTTACTTTTTCGGTTATCTTAAATGGTCCAACGAACCTCGGAGCCAATTTTCCTCTCTTCACAAAACGAGTAACACCTCTCATAGGTGATACTTTCAGATATACCCAATCATTTATTTCAAAGTTGATCGGTTTGTGCCTCCTATCATAGTAACTTTTCTGACGATCCTGGGCCGCTTTCATGTTCTGCCTGATCAACTGTATCTTCTCGTTTGTTTCTTGAAGCAAGGCCGGCCCAGCAATTGGTGTTTCACCCGTTTCTCTCCAACAAGTAGGAGTCCTACACCTTCTCCCATATAAAGCCTCAAACGGTGCTTTCTTGATCGTTGCGTGGTAACTATTATTATACGAAAACTCTATCAATGGCAAATGATCGTCCCAATTGCCTCCGAGATCTAACACACACGATCTCATCATGTCTTTAAGAGTGAGGATTGTCCGTTCACTTTGGCCATCGGTTTGCGGACGATAGGCCGTACTCATAGCGATCCTTGTTCCCAACCCTTCTTGCAAAGCCGACCAGAAGTTCGAAGTAAATCGGCTATCTCGATCCGATACTATGGACTTAGGCACTCCATGCCTAGAAACAATCTCGTTCATGTAAATTTGAGCCAATTTCTCTAACGAATAACTTTCCCGAATCGGTATAAAGTGAGCCGACTTAGTTAACCTATCGACTATCTCCCATACTGCATCGTGTTGACGTCTAGTTTTCGGCAATTTCGTGACAAAGTCCATCGTAATATGTTCCCACTTCCACTCCGAAATAGGAAGCGGTTGCAAACTGCCATAAGGTTGCTGATGTTCGGCTTTCACAATCCGGCAAGTCCTACATCGTTCCACGTACTGGCCGATATCCTTCTTCAATCCCGTCCACCAAAAGTCTGCTTTCAGCTCATTGTACATCTTTGTACTTCCAGGATGTACAGAAAACTTAGATTGGTGTGATTCTTCGATGATTACCTCCCTCATACCCCCATACTTCGGCACCCATATCCTCCCGTATATCCCTTTCAGTCCCGACTCACTTGTTTCCATATTCTTAATCTGCACTCCTATATCCTCGACACCAACATTTTCATCTTTCAAGGCTTCTATTTGAGCGGCCTTAACATCATCAATTATTGTGGAAGTTAACATCGTGGACGTCATCATATAGCAGCAATCCTTAGCATAAGCTTTCCGGCTCAAGGCATCGGCTACTACATTAGCCTTTCCGGGATGGTACAGTATCTCACAATTGTAGTCTTTAATAAGCTCCATAGACCTACGTTGTCTCATATTAAGTTCCTTCTGACTGAAAATGTACTTCAAACTCTTATGGTCCGTGTAGAGTTGACACTTAGTACCGTACAGATAGTGTCTCCATAACTTCAATGCAAATGTGACTGCAGTCAACTCCAGATCATGAGTTGAATAATTCTTCTCATGCTGCTTCAACTGTGTTGAAGCATATGCTATAACCTTTCCACGCTGCATCAGTACAGCGCCTAACCCCAGTCTCGAGGCATCCGTATACACCACAAAATCGTCATTGCCCTCAGGTAAGGCAAGTATCGGCGCCTCACTTAACGCCTTCTTCAGAACCTCGAAGGCCTCCTGCTGCACAGTTTCCCATACAAACGGTGCATTCTTCTTTGTTAATGCAGTTAAAGGAACTGCAATATTAGAAAAGTCCTTTATGAACCTCCTATAGTAGCCCGCCAATCCCAGAAAACTTCTAACTTCCGTAGCCGAACACGGCGGTTCCCAGTTCTTTATTGCTTCAACTTTGGCTGGATCCACAGAAATCCCAACCCCGAAATCACATGCCCTAGAAACTGTATCTGTTGCAGCCAAAACTCACACTTCGAAAATTTGGCGTACAACTTCTCTTTCCTCAACAACTCTAACAGCTCCCTGGGATGTTCAGCATGCTCAGCCTCAGACTTAGAGTACACCAGAATGTCATCAATAATTACTATTACCGACTTGTCTAACATCGGTCGGCATACTCTATTCATAAGATCCATAAAGACAGCCGGGACATTGGTTAACCCGAAAGGCATAACCAAAAACTCATAATGCCTATAACGCGTCCTAAATGCTGTCTTAGGCACTTCCTCTTCTCGTACCTTCAACTGATGGTACCCCGACCTCAAATCTATCTTGAAGAACACGCTCGCTCCATGTAGCTGATCAAACAAGTCGTCTATCCGTGGCAGCAGATACTTGTTCTTAAATGTTAACTTATTCAGCTCCCGGTAGTCAATGCACATCCTCATTGTGCCATCTTTCTTCTTCACAAACAATACTGGAGCTCCCCACGGTGATGAACTCGGCCGAATGAAGCCCTTGTCCAGCAACTCTTGAAGCTGCGGCATCATTTCTTTCATCTCGGTTGGGGCAAGACGATAAGGAGAACGAGCTACCGGTGCAGCTCCAGGGATCAAGTCAATCTTAAATTCCACTTGTCTCTCAGGCGGCACGCCAGACAAGTCTTCCGGAAACACATCCGGGAATTGTGAAACAACAGGCACATCGGCCAAATATCTCTTCTCAGCCTTAGCATCAATCGCATATGCTAAGTAAGCGTCACATCCCCTTGCAACAAGCTTTCGGGCTTTTGCAATAGCCAGCAAACACAGATCCCCGCTTCTCCTATCCCTATATATACATATCTCACGCCCCACGTGTGACACCCTTGCCACAACAACCACCATTAACAAGACACCCAGGATTAATCACCAATACATCAATTACATAATGATCTGATTACTTAATTAAAGTGCGGAAGCAATTAAAGTACAAAATAAAGTATTACAACAATTCCATATCACTCTACGGTACTACAAAGGTTACATGTCTATATCTAAAAACTTCCATTACATTACATTATCCCAAATTTATTACAACAACAATCTCAACAATTAAGTTACCAAATAAGCAACTGAGTCTTCAATTCACTTCAAACAACAACCTAGCTAGATGGTCCCGCAGCTGATTTTCCTTTTCCTGTAAAAATTACATCAACTAAAACGTAAGCGAATGCTTAGTGAATACATAGATTGCGCATTTTATAAATTTTTATGAAGCCCAAGGATAACACAGATGACCAACATCGGATATCCTCTTCGTACACAAAGTACGGACCAGAGCCGCAGCCCCTTCGAGCTCACAGCTCGGCATTTAAACATACCATCTGAGACAAACGTACGATCGGGGATGACATACTGCCTACCGGGCCTAGGAGGGATCAGCTCCAGGTCATATAGCACAGTAACATCAGAGTAATCGATGCGACCCGCCAGTCCATCACTAGATGCACAACAAATGAACGGACATGCAACAATTAAGAATGTGCATCTAATTCTACGCAAGTTAGTAGAGTTCCAAATAAACAAATGAAGCAACACGTCTCAGCAGGCAAAGCTAACATAAAACAGATATAACCATGCGAAATCTACTGTACTCACAGTGGGTGCGTAATTAAACTTTAACCGATTTTATTTCTCCTCGGGCTTTCAACCGGATCCACAAAGTACCCCACTGTGGGTTAAACAACACCACAAGGGACCTGTAAGTCAGTTGTACAACATATCGTGTCAATAACTGTTTAAATTCACAAAACTTAATTTTATATTTATTGCAAAGTTTGGTCCCAATTTCGGATCTATGTCCGAATTCGGACCCCACCCGAATTCGGACCCCAGTTCGGATCTCATTTAATTCTCAATTCGGTCCACATATATATAAGTCCAAATTCGGATCCTTTGTAAATTCGGACCATTTACCCATTTAGGACTAACACAGATTCGAAGCACACTAGATTCGAACCATATAATAAATTCGGACCATATTAGATTCGGACCATATCCGAATTCGGCCCCCAACCGAATTCGGACCCCATCCGAGATTCCAACACTTAGATTATTTTTTGCCATTTTTGATTGCATACATTTTCGGATCACATGCTAGATTCGAATCTATCCTAGATTCGAATGGTGCCAGATTCGAAGACCTAACAGATTCGAAATCTAACAGATTCGAACATCCGAATTCGGATCATTCGAATCTGTTCTTGATTCGACCATTTTCCAGATTTAAATCTAAGTCATTTTCCGTGTTTATCCCATACATGCAATAACTTATACCCACTAAAATACACCTATTTTCAAGCATTATAACACTATTAATAACATGTTTTTATACCAAATTACAACCCTTTTTAACCATTTTTCATCATTTTCGACCACACACACTAAAACACACACTAATTTCCAGAAATCATACTTCCAGGTCGAATCAGAAGCTGAAATTTAATATATAGCATCTTATACAATAGATTTCAACTAATCCACCACCAGATCATACATGCATTAACATTTGCATCACCAAATCTAAATTTCGGTTCTTATAAAAACCGACCCAAAAACTCTTAAATTCGAAGAGTTCAAGAAATATTTACCTCAATTCGTCAATTGCAGATGTTTTAGTTCCTTGAATACAAGCTAAATCCAGATTTTCAGCTTCAAATATCAACTTTTGATAATCTTCAATATTAGAGAGAGAGAGAGAGCCGAGAGGGAGAGAGAGTTTTAGTGAGAGAGTGAGTTGATTCAAATGAAGTGAAATAATGATTTTCCCCCCTTTTATTTCACACTTTCAACTTTTGGCACATTTCACCCCTTCACTTATCCGGTTCCATAAAATACTGATTTTTATAAAATAAAGAATTCTATCTTTATTTTATTTTCCTTAACAATTAAATAATAATTTCACTTAATAATTTAAATTTCTAAATTACTAAATTTCCATATAATGCAACCAACTTTATAATTTATCCAAAATCAGTAGCAACTTAACTTACATAATTCAACTTAAATTACAAATTTAAACTTAATAAACTTCAAATATAATAATTTAAATCCGAGGATGTTACAGCATGGGCTCCACCACGCTCAACTTCGTCCTCGAAGTTACTCGGATTTGAACAGTTGTGGATATTTCCTTAACATTTCCGCCTTTGTCTCCCAAGTGTGATTCGCTCCTTTGTGATGCTTCCAACATACAAGCACCATTTCTATCTCTTTGTTTCTTATTCTTCATTACTACCTTATTCATAATATATTCCGATTTTTCTACATATACTAACCCTTCATGATTTCTAATTCAGTATAATCAACCTAATCTTCGTTACCAGTTGTGAAGATTACATAAAACTTTCCACATAAAACACCAAGTGCTATTTCGATATTTCCTTAGATAATTCCAAAGGAGATAACAGATTCCTAGCTTTTCTGTTATTCTCAATAAACCAATACACTATAGTGCTAACTTGTTCCTTTTTGTTGATACTTAAATCCAAAATACATGATCTCATCATGTATTCAAATATGAAAATAGTTCATTCATTTTGACCATTTGTCGAGGTAGGTAAGTTGTACTCATAGCTATATGGGTGCATAATCCTACTTGTAAAGCAAACCAAAGGTTGAACATGAAACAACTCCTCTAATAAGACATATTCAACTATAAACTTATACCAGCATATCATCGATAATTACGATTACAGATTTTCCCCCAACATTGATATTCAAATCTTTATTCATAATGTCCATGAATTAGTTGGGGTGTTGGCTATCCCAAATGGCATAACAAAATACTCGTAACTATCCCTGAAATCCATTTTCAGTATTTTCTCCTTACAAATCTTTCAACTAGTGATATCCTGAACATAAATCAATCTTTGCATAATAACCAACCCCTTGCAACTGATCAATAATCATCAATTCCTGGCAGCGAATACTTACTTGTTATAGTCAATTTGTTCAAATCATGTTAATTTATACACATTCTCATTATGACATCCTTTGTTTCATAAACAATATCAGACTCCTCATGGCAAAGAACTCAATCTAACGAAGCCCTTATCTGATAACTCCTAAAGTTGTTTCATCATCTCTTATTTTTCAGTAGATGCATACCGATACGAACAACAAGCTATTGGAGAAGCTCCAGGGATCAAGTCAACACAAAATCTCACTTGTCTTTCAAGTGGCACATCAGACAAGTCTTCCAGAAACATATATGGAAACATTTGGGACAACAGGCGCATCGGCCACAGTTTTCTCTTCAGTCTTGGTATCAATAGCATATACCAAACAAAACTCACAGCCCTAAGCAATCAGCTTTCGGGACCTAACAATCATCATTAGACATTGATCCCCACTTCTCCAATACTCATATATACAAATCTCTCGCCTCCTTTCGACGTAGTTATCTTTATTATTCCTTTATTGCAAACTACATGCGTCTTGTCACATATAATTAATAAGTTCAATCAAATCACCGATCTTTATTGAAATCAAGTCAGGATTGAGTACTACCTCCTCAATCACTAAAGTACAATCATGATACACATGATCTACGCTAACTAACGTATTACTTAGCAAATTTCAACATCAATCACAATAGACAACTTAGATCAAGGTATTTACACTTTGTTGAGCAAAAGCAGTAGATACAAATAATTAATCGACATCCAAAATCCAACAGAATTCATGATCACCTTCGAATCTTCCTTAGATTCCGAATCGTAATACTAGCCTTTTCTTTGCTGTATAAGCAATTTCCCTAGTGTCCAAAGTCTCTTTAAGCTTTTTATGTTTAATCAAATCTCCATTTCATTAAGTATTATATCCCTCTTCCGATCAATTATACTTCACATACATTTCTTACTTTACATGTCGCATTACATATTTCAATTTCTCTTTTAAAATTAACATATATTTTCCATGTATTATCATACCCTCGTATGATTTCTCTTATAATTTCTAGATTTGTTTTCCTCATATAATATTCATATATATACCAACATTGAATCAGTCTCTTTGATTTCAACTACATCAAATTCTCATGAACAGTTCGTGTCATACGTTCTCAACCACAACCTTTGTAAGCTTAAAATATTCAATACAATGTACCTTACTGTTTCCTTTTAATACAAGTTGATGCTATTTGATTTATGATAAACACTACAAGTTGTTATCATTCCCTCAAACATATCACATATAATACTAATACTATTAGTTCCGATTCTTTTAACCCATCATGGTCAAACTTAAACTTCATTACAACTTCTAAACTCATTCATAAATTTCCAAGAAGTCTATGACATCTTTTCCAATCCAAAGCTTCCAAGTCCATCTTGGCTATTCATCTACTGCCTATTTATATACTCGAATATTCTCATTCACAAACATGATTATACTTATATTAGTAATAAAACTTATATAACTCGATTTCATGTTAACTTCAGCATCATAGAACTTCGATAAAATAATACATATGGAATCTTTAAGGTACACTTCTAACTCTATGGATTAACGTCCAAAAATTATAACCACGGTCTCAGAGATCTCATCTCTTTGTCAAACCTTTCGTTCATAGTTTCATCATGTAATATCATTACATGCTAATTCTTTGGTCGAAATTTGAAATTTCTACTAAAATGACCCACTTTTCCACAATTATAACAAGCATCGGCCTTCATTGAACATTTGTTAGCCTTATGTCCAAATTGATTACAATGGCAACATCTCTTACTTCTATCACGTTTATTTGTTCTCGACCTCAAATATAGTCCATTTAGTTCATCTTCTCCAGACTTTACAATCTTTCCAATAGCTCTTTCTTCATGATTAACATGTGGTACGATATCAGGCTCACCATATTGCCTACTAAACAACAACTTGAATTGTTCCCAACTAAAGGAAGCAATCAACTTGGATCCCAATTCTTTTTTTTTTTTTCCCAACAGTTCCACCATTCCTTAGCTTGTTCAATCATCTGATCCTTAGCTAAAAATACCTTGTAGTCATCCATACAATTCATCTCCCTAAAGATCTGTTCCATAATTGTAATCCACATTTCTGCTTCCTCAATTCTCCGAGATCCAATGAATGTTGGTGGTTGCCAGTCCTTGAATGATCTAATTACATATTTCATGTAATTCTCATCTATTCCGGTTTCATAATCAATCTTTTCCTTGCCCTTGTCTTTACGTTTCGCTATATTCCTAAGGTTTATGTTATCCACAACATAATTCCTTTCATGTTCCCTCTTTTCTTTTCTCTTGTCTTCTTTTCTTTTAGATTTGGCCTCATCTCGAGCCCGAAACTGATCTTGAATCATTCTGTTTTGTTCTGCCATCATTGATAGCATCATTTCCCTCGTTTCTCGTGGCGTCATTCCTCCTCCAGACATGTTCTGAAAATTTAAACATGTAAATCATTTAGTGATTCCATCACATAGTTAACTACAACATATGTTGTCCCGTATGAAATTCACTTTCCTATGATTACTAGATCGTAACCTATCTTAGTTCAGATCATTACTTAAACCACTACATATCATCACTTAATGTTTGAGACCAAGACCTCACGGACACTTGAATCTCAAACTACTGCTCTGATACCATCTCGTGTGACACCCTTGCCACAACAACCACCATTAACAAGACACCCAGGATTAATCACCAATACATCAATTACATAATGATCTGATTACTTAATTAAAGTGCGGAAGCAATTAAAGTACAAAATAAAGTATTACAACAATTCCATATCACTCTACGGTACTACAAAGGTTACATGTCTATATCTAAAAACTTCCATTACATTACATTATCCCAAATTTATTACAACAACAATCTCAACAATTAAGTTACCAAATAAGCAACTGAGTCTTCAATTCACTTCAAACAACAACCTAGCTAGATGGTCCCGCAGCTGATTTTCCTTTTCCTGTAAAAATTACATCAACTAAAACGTAAGCGAATGCTTAGTGAATACATAGATTGCGCATTTTATAAATTTTTATGAAGCCCAAGGATAACACAGATGACCAACATCGGATATCCTCTTCGTACACAAAGTACGGACCAGAGCCGCAGCCCCTTCGAGCTCACAGCTCGGCATTTAAACATACCATCTGAGACAAACGTACGATCGGGGATGACATACTGCCTACTGGGCCTAGGAGGGATCAGCTCCAGGTCATATAGCACAGTAACATCAGAGTAATCGATGCGACCCGCCGGTCCATCACTAGATGCACAACAAATGAACGGACATGCAACAATTAAGAATGTGCATCTAATTCTACGCAAGTTAGTAGAGTTCCAAATAAACAAATGAAGCAACACGTCTCAGCAGGCAAAGCTAACATAAAACAGATATAACCATTCGAAATCTACTGTACTCACAGTGGGTGCGTAATTAAACTTTAACCGATTTTATTTCTCCTCGGGCTTTCAACCGGATCCACAAAGTACCCCACTGTGGGTTAAACAACACCACAAGGGACCTGTAAGTCAGTTGTACAACATATCGTGTCAATAACTGTTTAAATTCACAAAACTTAATTTTATATTTATTGCAAAGTTTGGTCCCAATTTCGGATCTATGTCCGAATTCGGACCCCACCCGAATTCGGACCCCAGTTCGGATCCCATTTAATTCTCAATTCGGTCCACATATATATAAGTCCAAATTCGGATCCTTTGTAAATTCGGACCATTTACCCATTTAGGACTAACACAGATTCGAAGCACACTAGATTCGAACCATATAATAAATTCGGACCATATTAGATTCGGACCATATCCGAATTCGGTCCCCAACCGAATTCGGACCCCATCCGAGATTCCAACACTTAGATTATTTTTTGCTATTTTTGATTGCATACATTTTCGGATCACATGCTAGATTCGAATCTATCCTAGATTCGAATGGTGCCAGATTCGAAGACCTAACAGATTCGAAATCTAACAGATTCGAACATCCGAATTCGGATCATTCGAATCTGTTCTTGATTCGACCATTTTTCCAGATTTAAATCTAAGTCATTTTCCGTGTTTATCCCATACATGCAATAACTTATACCCACTAAAATACACCTATTTTCAAGCATTATAACACTAATAATAACATGTTTTTATACCAAATTACAACCCTTTTTAACCATTTTTCATCATTTTCGACCACACACACTAAAACACACACTAATTTCCAGAAATCATACTTCCAGGTCGAATCAGAAGCTGAAATTTAATATATAGCATCTTATACAATAGATTTCAACTAATCCACCACCAGATCATACATGCATTAACATTTGCATCACCAAATCTAAATTTCGGTTCTTATAAAAACCGACCCAAAAACTCTTAAATTCGAAGAGTTCAAGAAATATTTACCTCAATTCGTCAATTGCAGATGTTTTAGTTCCTTGAATACAAGCTAAATCCAGATTTTCAGCTTCAAATATCAACTTTTGATAATCTTCAATATTTTAGAGAGAGAGAGAGAGAGCCGAGAGGGAGAGAGAGTTTTAGTGAGAGAGTGAGTTGATTCAAATGAAGTGAAATAATGATTTTTCCCCCCTTTTATTTCACACTTTCAACTTTTGGCACATTTCACCCCTTCACTTATCCGGTTCCATAAAATACTGATTTTTATAAAATAAAGAATTCTATCTTTATTTTATTTTCCTTAACAATTAAATAATTATTTCACTTAATAATTTAAATTTCTAAATTACTAAATTTCCATATAATGCAACCAACTTTATAATTTATCCAAAATCAGTACCAACTTAACTTACATAATTCAACTTAAATTACAAATTTAAACTTAATAAACTTCAAATATAATAATTTAAATCCGAGGATGTTACACCACCGGAGTAGTTATCTTTATCATTCGGTTCTTACACACTATATGAGCTTTATTCTCAATCAACCAGTCCATCCCGAATATCACATCAAACTCGCTGAACTCTATAGGAATCAGGTCCAAATTGAAGACTACATCTTCAATTACTAATGTGCAATTACGGTATACGTGATCTACCTTGACTAGAGTGTTGCTAGCAGTTTCTATGTCAAGTATAGCAGATAATCTAGACAGTGACATGGCAAGTTGTTGTGCAAACATAGTAGAAACAAACGAACGATTTGCACCCGAATCAAATAAAACTCGTGATGGCATAGAATTAACTATGAACGTACCCGTAACGACCTCCGGATTTTCCCTTGCCTCCTCTGCAGTAATTTGAAAAGCACGAGCCGGTGCCCTTTGTGACTGACCCTGGCGGTTAACTGAACCACCACTCGAACCTCCAGAAGATCGTGTTGATGATGGAGCAGCAGCTGCTGGAGCATTCTTCCTACAGTTCCTACTATAGTGTCCCCACACCCCACAATTATAGCAAGCATCTCCCTTCCTTGGGCAATCGTTCTGAAAATGACCCAATTCCCCACAGCAAAAGCAAGCGCGTCCGTTAGTGCACTTGCCAAAGTGCTCCAGATGACACTTATTGCAGTATTGCGGCTCGGTGTTGATGGAATAAGCACGAGCACGACCACGATCAGATGAACCAGACTGTCGGCGATAAGACTGCTGAGGTGAGTATTGTGAAGACCGGGAAGATCCCGAGTATCCTCCCTCCCGTTGGCGCTTCGGCGGTGACGACTGTGTTGGGTTGGTGGAAGCAGCAGCAGACCCAATAGAATAACCCGACATAATCAAAATTTGTTCTACATTTCTGGCAGCCTCAAGTAAACCAGCAAATGTAGGGTAACGAACGTTGCTCATGACCCTCCTAATCTCAATATCCAGACCAGCCTCGAACCTGATCACCTTCCTTTCCTCAGTATCGACTTGATGATAAGCAAACAGACTCAGCCTCGTGAACTCCACAGCATATTGGGACACAGTCTTAGTCCCTTGCATCAGCGCCATAAACTTCGCTTCCAACCTCCAGCGCTCGTCAACTGGACAGTATTGATGAGTAAATAACTCTGTAAACTTAGCCCAAGTCATTACAGAAACCTTCTCCAATGTCAACGCATTCACCATAGCGTTCCACCACATAATTGCGTCGTTAGTGAACATCGCAGTAGCATACCAAACCATGTCCTTCTCAGCACAGTCGCTGATTCGGAATGTCCGTTCGGTTGCCGTTATCCATTCCAGTGCAGCAACGGCATCACCCAATCCATTAAATTCCACGGCCCCGTTTCCCTTAAAGTCCTTAAAACGACAACCCCTGGGTTTGTTAGATGACCCAGTATTGTCATCTTGTTCTTCGTTGTTGCCCCCTTCTTTTTCTTTGTTCTTCCTCTTATCCTCTCTTCTCTTAGCTTCAGCCTCATCTCGAGCCCGAAACTGATCCTGAATCATTTTGTTCTGCTCAGCCATCATGGCTAGCATCATCTCTCTTGTCTCTTCAGGTGTCATTCCTCCTCCAGACATGTTCTGAAATAATAAACATATAACTTGTTTAGTAACATGTCATTAATTTAAAAACACCACTCATTTGTCCCGTATGATAATAAATCTCTTATAATTACTAAATCGTAACCTATCTTAGTTCAGATCATTACTTAAACCACTACATATCATTACCTAATGTTTGAGATCAAGACCTCACGGACACTTGAATCTCAAACTACTGCTCTGATACCATCTTGTGTGGCACCCTTGCCACAACAACCACCATTTAGAAAACACCCAGGATTTAAACATCAAACACAATTACATAATGATCTGATAACCTAGTTTAAGTGCGGAAGCAATAAAACACATAATTAAAGTAGTGCAACAGTATCAAACACCCTACGGTGCTACAAGGTACCGAATCTAAGTCTACACACCCAATTAAATTATTACAACATCCAGAATATATTACAACATTGTCTCAAAACATAATTACCGATTAAGCAGTATTAAATCTTCCAAATCTTCACAAAATACCTAACTAGAAGGCCCAGCCGCAGATTTTCCCTTTCCTATAAAAATAAAGCAACTGAGGGATAAGTGAATGCTTAGTGAATACAGATTACACATTTTATAAATTCTTATGAAGCCCTAAGGGTAACACCGATGACAAACATCGTATACCCTCTTCGTACACCAAGTACGGAACCAGAGCCGCAGCCCCTTCGAGCCCAAAGCTCGGCATTAAACATACCATCTGAGACATACGTACGATCGGGGATGACATACTGCCTACCAGAACCTCGGAGGGATCAGCTCCAGGTCATATAGCGCAGTAACATCAGAGTAATCGATGCGACCCACCGGTCCATCACTTAGATGCACAACAATCGAAAGGACATGCAGCAAGTATGAATGTGCATCTAAATCTACGCAAGTTAGTATAATTCCAAACAAATAATGAAGCAACAGGTCTCAGCAGACAAAGCTAACATAAAACAAATATAAACATGCGAAATCTATTGTACTCACAGTGGGTGCGTAAATAAAACTTCAATATTATTTCTCTTCGGGCTTTCAACCAGATCCACCAAGTACCCCACTGTGGGTTAAACAACACCACAAGGGACCTGTTAATTTAGTTGCAACAATACCTCAAGTCAAAAACCGTTTAAATTCATAAGACCAAGTTTTGTAAGTTTTGCAATATTATCCCCCATTTCGGGTCTATGTCCAAGTTCGAACTACAACTAAGTTTGAACCCATCACAAGTTCATACATTGTCCTTTGAATAACTCTTGTTATTTTATGTGTTGTTTATGTGTTTTATTCAAAATATTCGAGTTTAGAGAGTGGGTTTTCAATTTTTAGGCATTAAATTCGAATTTAAGGGGTTAATTTCGAATTTGAGGCCAAACTCGAACCCCCATAGGGTAAACTCGAACCCCATTCGAGTTTGTTGGTAGATTCGAACCCCTCATTCGAATTTGAGGATTAAACTCGAAAATATACTCGAATCTAGTACCAAAATCGAGTTTGTTCTTGCATTTCGACTGTGTTCTTGGTATTTTCGAGTTTGTTCATCTTTACAACTTTAATACATGCATTTATAAGCCTAAAATCATCGATATATCATGTATGATGCCTAGGTTCCATTCTATTACACATATACTATCATATTCTTGCAAGATTTCAAGCAAAACTAGCTCTAAATCACATAAAAATAGCAGATTCGAATTTAAGTTCTTCAAAACCGAAATAAATAAACTTAAAAGGGTCGATTCTTACCTTAATCCGTACGAAATCAAGAATCCAATTGCAGATTATTGTAGTACTCCTCGAGATCTTTCCGATGACGTATAAATCTCGATAATCGGCCGGTCGATTTGTGAGATAATCTAGAGAGAAGTAGAGAGCGTTTTTCTAGAGAGAGAAAGTAGAGAGAGTGCAATGAAAAATGAATGGCTTTTTAGCCTTTTTATTCAACTTTCATCATTTTTGCACTTTTCTCCCCTCAACTTAATCGGTTCCATAAAATACTGATTTATTCTTAAACTTCGTAACTTCATAAAATAGCAACAAACTTTTAAATATCCTCAAATACATAATATCAAAATGCAGTTATATGAGCATCGACTTGATAATTTGCCTAGTGAAAAGCCAGGAAAAGACCCCAAAATTCAACTTAATTATAAATTATCCGCCTAATTAATTCCAAATTACAGTAATTGAATTCGAGGATGTTATAGATATATCTCCTATATTCAGTCTTGATCAGGTGATGTAGTTCTTTAAATGCAAAATATACATCCCCTTTATTTTTCAGCAAAGAAATCGATATCATCCTAGTACACTCATCAACAAAAGTCACAAAATAACGAGCTCCACTGGGAGTGGAGATTGGGGCAGGCCCCCATACATCTGAATGTATTTTTAAAAAAGGAATAGAGACTTTATTATCACTAGGAGTATACGAAATTCTTGTGTTCTTTGTCAATTCACAAATACCACATTTAAAATCACTTTCATGAAAGCTCAAAAACAAATTTGGTTTCAACTTTTTCAAATAATCAAAAGATAAATGTCCTAAACGACGGTGTCATAACATCACCATAGACTTATTCGCCTCCTTTATTCCGGTATGAAATGCCTGACTCTTATGATTCTCTTCGAGATAATACAACCACCCCTTTCTAGTACCATAGCCTAGAATCTTGTGTGTCTCTATGTCTGTTGGGAAATAGTTTAAGTATATTCAAGCTGTTAGTTAAACTTCTCAGACTGTTAGTAGTTTTTAAATGTAAATACAAAGTTCATGCTGCTAGTTGAAGAAACTCGAGCTGCTAGTGTAAAAGTTCAAGCTGCCAGAGCAAAACAACTCAAGCTGCTCTGCTCATGCTGCTGCTCATGCTGTCAAGAGATTCAAGCTGCTCAACAGTTTCAGAAACAGAAAGTGCTGATTTTCAGGAAACGATATCTATGTGAAGATTCCAACATATCTACTATCAGAGAAGTCATTATTCATCAAGGAAACATATCAAGAAGCAATATAAATACATAGAATAGGTCTTTCTATTGTACAGGAGTATTCTGCATATTTTGAGTCTGTAATTGCTTTGTTGATTAAGTTTTCATAAGCCTCTAAGGTTGTAAAACCCTAAGAACAGTCTGTGTTCTTCGTCTAATCAAACAGATTAGAGGTGATTGTAATCATTGAATTCAGCAATACAAACAGTCTTGATTACTTCTTGTGTGTTTATTCATTATTGATTCTGAAAGTTTTTGTTAAAATAATTAAGTGTTGTTCCGCAAACTTCTTGATTAAACTTTGATTCAAAGCAAGACTATTGATTTATACTCTGATAAATTCAAATCAGTTAGTCTTGGTAATTCATATTTAGATCCTGATAAGTGGTATCAGAGACAGGTTTGTCAAACCAGATTGTTCAAATCAGGTTTTTCAAACCAGGTTACTCTTTGTTTTTCAAAGTCAAAAACTTTCTTTTAAATTTTTAACTGTTTTGCAATGGAATTTGAAAACAGCAGCAGTGGATCTGGGCAAGGACTCAAAGTGCCTATGCTCAAGCCCACTGAGTTTGAGATGTGGAAACTCAGGATTCAACAGCATATTCAATTCATTGATTATGCCATATGGGAAGCTGTTGAATTTCCTCCTGTAGTTGATCCAAAACTTGATGAAGAGGGAAAACCAGTCAAAACTCCTCCAAAAACTGAACTTGAAAGGAAGGCTAGAATGAATGAAGTAAAAGCACTTACACTGTTACAAATAGCCATTCCTAATGCTTATCAACATCAGTTCAAAAAATTTTATACTGCTCATTCTCTTTGGAATGCCTTAGAGAAGAGGTTTGCTGGTAATGCCAGCACCAAGAGAAACCAAAAGGACCTCTTGAAACAGCAGTATGAAAACTTTTCTGGTGGCAAGAATGAAAACCTTACTCAAATTTTTGACAGGTTCAACAAACTGATAAGTGAACTGGAAAGTGCAAAGGTCAATCTGGATCAAGATGAAGTCAACAGAAAGTTTCTCAGATCTCTTGGAGAAGAATGGACAGTCTATGCTGCACAATGGAGAACAAAAGACACTCTTGATGAGATAGAATTGGATGATCTATATAACAGTTTAAGAGTGTTTGAGACTGAGATTGATGCTAAAAAGAAATCCTTTTCTTATAATCACAATACTGCTCTTCTGTCCTCTGAAAAATCTAATAACTGTGAATCTTTTTCAGGTGGTGATGGCAATTCTGCTGAAACTCATTATGAGGCTTTTGTTGCCAATGATGGATTATTTGCTCTAAATGTTGAAGACTTAGAACAAATCCATCCAGATGATCTTGAAGAGATGGATCTAAAGTGGCAACATGCAATGCTGACCATGAGGGCCAAAAGATTTCTGAAAAGAACTGGAAGGACCAACTTTCAAGCCAAGACAGAAGGCAAACCATCTTTTGATAAATCAAAAGTGGAATGCTATAAATGCCATAAGCTTGGTCACTTTGCCAGAGAATGTAGATCTCAAGGTCAACAGCCATCAAGAACTTCACAGCCCATTCAAACATCATCATCAACAGCACTTGTCTCTCAAGAAGACAATGTGTTTGACTGGAGTGATCAGACAGAGGAAGAATTTCAAAATCAAGCTCTAATGGCAGAAACATCAAATGTCTCCTCCACTGAACTACCCTCTGAGGTAAATTCTAAACTCTAATCTCAATCATGCAAAAATATGGTTAAAAAGTACAGAGATCATAATGAGAGCATGTGCAAAACTCTAGCTAAGATGGAAGAAAGGAGATATGAATACATGCAAGCCATAGAAGATCTGGAAAAACAGATCAATGATTATAAGGATAATGAGATCCAAATGGGGTATGATAGAACCTATCATGAGTGGGAGAAAAAGGAGCTAAATAAGAAAATAGAATCTCTGAATAAAAAGGTAGAAGAGACTGAACAAAAGGTGTTTGAGGCTAATAAGAAACTAGAATCTGTTAACATAGATCTAGGAAACTTCAAGTTAGCAAATCAAAAGCTGGAACACCTAATGGAAGTCCAATTTAAAGATAGAGTGAAGTCTCAGGTCAATCCCAAAGAAGGAATAGGATACAGAGCTACTCCACCTCCATACAATAACAAGTACATTCATCCAATGAGTGAGGTTGCTGATAGACTTGTCAATGAACCACTAGATGAGTCTATGACTGTTGTAGATCCTATTTTTGATACCAGTCCTGAATTAAAGGAAGATAAGAGTCAAAATAGAGACTGTGACATAATGAGTGCACCCATAGAGGTCCAAGCCCCCAGTAAGAAAGGAAAAGAGAAGATGAGTGTATGCATTGCTACTCCACAAATTTCTGTACATTCTAACTGTAACACTGCATCTTCATCAAAAGGAAATAAAAGAAGTAAAATTGCTTCTGTCTGCACATGCCAAAAGCATGGTGTTCAAAAGTTTCCTAAACAACAGCAGGTAAGAGGAAATCAGAGAAACAAGAATCAGAAATTGGCAGAAAAGTCTGGTTCTCCAATTCAAACTGTCAAAAGATGTTTTCACTGTGGAAGGAAGAATCACTTAGCCAAAGATTGTTTTTACAAACCAGCTATTGTAAAACAGACTGTGTCTCACACAAAATCAAATCTTATTCAGGCAAAACACTCAAAAGTGAAACCTTCCACAGCAGTTCCAAAGAAAACAGTTGATCACAGGTTTTACAAAGTTAATAAAAAACAGTCCACACATCAAAAACAAGTTTTGGCAAAGCCTAAATCAAGTTTTAAACAAATATGGTGTGTCAAGGACAAATCTGATGCTCAAACTGCTAATGCAAAAGATCAGACTGTTAAGACAAAATCTGATGCTGTTAGTGCAAAAACTGAAACTGTTAGCACTACAAACACAGCTCAAACTGCTGAGCATCAATCTGGAGCTGCTAGTGAACCATCTGAGACTGTTAGAAGAAAAGATGATCAAAACAGTTGGATACCTCATATAATCACCAAATACTCTCCAAAGACTCCATCAGTAGATCTCACTAAATATAAGAAGTCAAAAACAGTATTTAGTTATGTCAATGTACAAGGCCAACCCAAAACCAATTTGGTTTGGGTTTACTCCACTACTAACTAAGCTGTTATTTGTGCAGGGCAACCACAGGTCTCCTCATAGAACAAGATGGCATCTGGACAGTGGATGCTCTAGGCACATGACAGGCAACTCTGAATGCTTGTCAAATTTCAAAGGTTTTGATGGAGGTTTTGTTGCATTTGGAGGCAACTCAAAAGGAGGTAAGGTTACAGGTAAAGGTACTGTTAATGCATGCACAATGACATTCCATGATTTTTTGTATGTTGAACAGCTTAAGTACAATTTATTAAGTGTCTCTCAAATCTGTGACAAACAAAACATTGTTCTGTTCACAGATTCTGAGTGCATTGTTCTTTCAAAAGATTTCAAAGTTCCTGAAAACCTTGTTTTACTAAGAACACCAAGAAAGGACAATGTTTACTGCCTGGACACAGATCTCTTATCTAAATCAAATACATTAAGCTGTTTAATATCCAAAGCATCATCAAATGAGTCTGCTCTTTGGCATAGAAGGATGTGTCACATGAACTTCAAGTCCATGAATGCTTTAGTTAAAAAGAATCTGGTAAGAGGCTTACCACAAAAGGAGTTCATTTGTGATGATCATTGTGTAGCATGCCTTAAAGGTAAGCAACACAAAACTTCTCATAAGACCAATGAAGTAAATTCAATCTCATATGTCCTTCAGTTGCTACATATGGATCTATTTGGTCCAACATCTGTTTTGAGTTTGAATAAAAGGGCATACTGTTTAGTCATTGTTGATGATTTCGCCAGATTTACTTGGGTTTACTTTCTTAGGTCCAAAGATGAAACTGCTGAGCTAGTTAAGTCTTTTATCCTTAAGATAGAAAACCAATCAAATTCCAAAGTTAAGGTGATAAGATCAGACAATGGAACTGAATTTAAAAACCACATTCTAAACAGTTTCTGTGAGTCCAAAGGCATTGCTAGACAATATAGTGCACCAAGAACACCACAACAAAACGGTGTAGCTGAAAGAAAGAACAGAACATTAATTGAGGCTGCTAGAACAATGTTAGCTGATTCAAATCTGCCAATGACTTTCTGGGCAGAAGCTGTTAATACAGCCTGTTATGTTCTAAATAGGGTTCAAGTTGTTCAATCAAAAGGGAAAACTCCCTATGAGTTATTCCATAACAGAAGTCCCCTAATTGCTTTCTTCAAGCCTTTTGGATGCCCATGTACTATTCTTCACACTAAAAATCACTTAATAAAGTTTGAAAGTAAAGCTGAAGAAGGATTCTTTGTAGGATACTCAATTCAAAGCAAAGCCTATAGAGTATACAACAGTGTGTCTAAAACAATTGAAGAAAGTGCCAATGTTGAATTTAATGAAAATACTGCTAATATCAAAGGCACTGGTCCTGATTGGTTGTTTGATTTAGATTCACTAACACATTCTCTGAGCTTTGTTGAGTATACTGCAGAAGCTGATGCATATAGGGTTGAAGCTGCTAACACAAATTCTCATGCTGACAATACATCTTCTCAAGCTGTTGGCACAAAATTTCAGACTGCTGCAGATTCAACAAGTTGGGATGATTACACCACTCTACCACTTCTGTCATGTGATCCTCCAGGGGTCCTGAATGCCCAACATGATGCACATCCAGATACTGAACTACCACTCCCAAGTCCTGAGAGAACAGCTCCAACACAAAGGGACACAGTCCCAGATTTAAGACAGGTTGTTCCTGAAGCTGATCCTTTTACTAGTTCTGATGGAGATGATACAAATCTTGGAACTTCTTTTCAAACAGAGAGAGAGCCCACACTAAGGGTTCACAAGTATCACCCTCTCAATCAAATACTGGGTGATCCAAGCACTCCTGTTCAAACAAGAAAAATGGTTCATAATGAGACTGCTGCTGCTGAACAAGCAGTCCCTGAATTCAGTCTAGCTGCTTTTGAACATGCCTGTTTTATGTCTCAACTAGAACCCAAAAAGGCATCAGAAGCATTAAAAGATTCATCCTGGATTGAAGCTATGCAAGAAGAACTTTTACAGTTCAAAATTCAGAATGTATGGACTCTGGTGGATCTTCCTAAAGGTAAGAGAGGAATTGGTACAAGATGGGTGTTCAGAAACAAGAAGGATGAGAGAGGGATAGTCATCAAGAACAAAGCAAGACTAGTAGCACAAGGGTACACTCAAGAAGAAGACATTGATTATGATGATGTATTTGCTCCAGTAGCAAGAATTGAAGCCATCAGACTATTTCTAGCCTATGCAAGCTTCAAAGGATTTAAAGTGTATCAAATGGATGTCAAGTCTGCTTTCCTGTATGGGACAATTGAAGAGGAAGTATATGTGTGTCAACCTCCTAGTTTTGAAGATTACAAGTATCCAGACAGGGTGTACAAGCTAGACAAGGCTCTCTATGGTCTTCACCAAGCCCCCAGAGCATGGTATGACACTCTGTCATCATATCTTCTACAGAATGGATTCAAGAGAGGCACTTTGGACAAAACACTCTTCACTAAGTCTATCAAAGATGAGATTCTGCTTGTCCAAATCTATGTTGATGACATCATCTTTGGTTCAACCAATGATGGTTTGTGCAAAGAGTTTGAGGCCCTAATGCACAAAAAGTTTCAAATGAGTTCAATGGGAGAACTCACATTCTTTCTAGGGCTGCAGGTTAAACAGAAGCCTACTGGTCTTTTCATAAGTCAATCTAAGTATGTGAAAGACATACTGGAAAAGTTTGGCTATCAAGACACAAAGGTTGCAAGCACTCCCATGGATCCTCATAAACAGCTCCATACAGACAAAGATGGCATCAATGTGGACATTCATCTATACAGATCTCTTATAGGATCTCTCATGTATCTAACATCTTCCAGACCTGATATTATGTTTGCTGTCTGTGTGTGTGCTAGGTTTCAATACTCTCCAAAGGATTCTCACTTGGTTGCTGTTAAGAGAATCTTTAGATATCTTAAAGGCCAACCACATTTAGGCCTATGGTATCCTAAAGACTCTCGTTTTGAACTAACTGCTTATTCTGACAGTGACTATGGTGGATGCAACATTGACAGGAAATCCACAACTGGTGGATGTCAATACTTAGGAACAAGACTGGTCTCCTGGCAATGCAAAAAGCAAACAACTGTCTCCACATCATCCACTGAAGCAGAATACGTAGCAGCTGCAAGCTGCTGCTCCCAGGTAATGTGGATTCAAAATCAACTAAGAGACTATGGTATGAATTTCTTATCCACTCCTATTTATATTGACAATTCAAGTGCAATCAGCATTGTGCAAAACCCAGTGAAATTCCCAAAAACCAAGCATATAGAAATCAGATTTCACTTCATCAGAGACTGTAATGAAAAGAAGTTAATCCAAGTTACCAAAATACATACAGATGATCAGTTAGCTGATCTATTTACAAAACCTTTTGATGTGGGAAGGTTCACTTTCCTAGTATCAAATATTGGTATGGTAAACATGGATTAATTGTTTTTCATTATTATCTACACAGTATGCTTATTTAAGGGGGAGACACTGTTTCATTGAAAAGTTGCAACATTTTAAACTAACAGCATGAGAATTTTCTCATGCTGCTAGTTCATTTTCTCGGACTGCTAGTTATTTTCACTTGATCTGTCAAAGTGTGTAGGGTATTTGGGTAATTTTTAAAATGTGTGCGTGGGACCCAACTTTTTCGAAACCTTTAAAGGTCCCGACTTCGTTCAGTTGTAACTACCAGTTACAAATTCTTCTTCCACGGCCTCTTGCTTTCTCTCTGAACGAATCACACATTCTTCTTTCAAACCCTAAACCATCGTTTCTTCATCAATGGAGTTTGTAAAAGAGCATAACTGCCTCCCATACACCCTAAAACACTCTGAACTTCAACCGTTTCATGCAATGATGGATTTCCTCAGGCACTCCCATATCCACTATGCCCTGACCATAAACCCTACTATATACATCTCCCATATTGAACAGTTTTGGAATCATGCATCTGTTCAAACCATCAATGGAGTGCCTACTCTCATATCCTAGATTGATGGAACTGTCATCAATATCATTGAGGAATCCATCAGACATCACTTGCATCTTCAAGATGCCTCAGGTATGACCGACCTATCCCTTCAAGCTTTACATTTTGGTCTTCAAAATATTGGTTATAGGGGTCCTGCTGATTCTTTTACTTTTCTTAAGGCACATTTTTCTCCTAAATGGAAATACCTTATGCACATTATTCAGCAATGTTTAAGCCCAAAAGAACTGGTTGGTCTGAGTTTTCTTCAAATATTGCCACTGCTTTAGTGTGCTTTTCTACTGGCCAACAGTTCAATTTTTCAAACATGATCTTTCAAGGAATGTTAAGGCATCATTCCCTAAAGAATGGGAAATTTTTTATGTATCCTAGGTTTTTGGCAGAAATTATTGCACACACCTGCACAACTCCACATTTACATAAACGGATACATGTTTCCCATAGGCACTCATTGTCTTCAATCAAAAGGCTGATAAAGCCAAGTGCCAATTTTGTCAGTGTAGATGTTCCATTGCCCTCTGCAATGATGAACATCATCCCAAGAAACAGAGGAGAGGGTCCTGAGCAGACACAACCCAACATTCCTGCTTCACCCCCAGGACCCCAACCCACTCCTCATGATACTCAAATTCCCTCTGATCTTTCTGTACAGCCAAGACGCCCTCTAAAATTCTTATATAAAAGGAAAAGGGGACCAGGAGCTCCTTCCTCCTCCTCCCATCAACAAGAGCTATATATCCCTGTGCAGAAGGATACTTCTGCACAGAATATCCAAAGGGAACCACTTGAGGAAACTCCCATCCTCTCTCAGGAGGTGAACATCTCTTCAGAGATGATTCATGTGAGTTCTGTGGTTGGCACTACTGATGTCTCTGCACAAGAGGCACAGGACAGGGCCAACATAGTTAAGACCACGCTCACGGCAACAGCAAGTGTGCAAACACAAGCTGGAAGTCCCCAGAACCAAGAAAAGAGGGGCCCAGAAGTTTCTACCTCTGGTCTTAATGTCAGTGATAGATCACAAGCACCCCAGGTGTTTTCTGATCTTGAGACAAGTCTGCAACTCTTGCTTTTAACGGATCCCAAGCTGAAACCTGTTGTAGCCATGTTGGAATATCAAATGTCCATCATTGCTGCACAGGGGGCTCAAATCTTTGAACTTAAACAGGCAGAGGCTGCTCAGAATAAGCGAATGGATTATCTTCACAAAGGGTTCACCCCCTGTGGAAATAAAATTATGAAATTAGAGCAGATGATTCAAACCCAAGGGGCAAAGGTTGTAGGTCCTTCTGACCAAACCAATGCTTCCAAAAAGGGGGAGAATCAGGAGGTTCCCAAGTCAGTTCAAGCAGCTCCAACAACAACAGTCCAAGCAACATCAACAGTTCCAGTTTCTAGGCTAGCAGTCCCAACAGCTTCTCAAGCTGTTAGCCTGGAAACTCAAGTTGCTCCTTCAAAAGTTACCGGAGTTGTGATCAGGGAAGGCATTCAAGCTCCATCAAGCACAGTCCAAGCTACAACATCTGCTGCAAAAGACAAGGGCAAGGGCATTCTCATTGAGTCTCCAAAGCATAAATTCTCTTCCAAAGAAGCCCAAATTGCCTTTGATGCTGAAATTGCCAAAAGAATAGCAGAAGAACAGGACGAGGAGTTAGATCAGCAAGCCCAAACCCCAATGGATGATGATGAGACTTTAGGTGATTACTTAAAGGGGTTTGTGGTTAAGAAAGGAGCTATGAAGAGAAAAATGCCAACAGGGCACACCAAGGCTGAGCACAGAAGATTCTTAATCAATTTTGCCTTTGCAGCAGGTATCCCAAAGAAAATGGCTCAGTCCATGACTACTGAAAGGCTGCAGGAGATCCATGACAAAGAAATGGAGAAAAGAAAGAAAACAAAAATTTCTCCAGAAGCTCAACCATCCCAAGAAGTCCAACCATCAACAAAATCAGTCCAAACTGAAGCTGCTGCCAGTACACATGCTCCCACTGATCAAGCAGTTGTTTCTATTCCTTCATCTGTTAAGAGGGTGCTATTTGATCAGCAACTGCAAAAGGCCATGGAGATAGAGAAGTTGATTGATCAACATGATTTCACAAAGCCTCAAATCAACTACTGGTTTGCTAAGTCACTGGATGAAAGAGATTTAAGGGTCAAGTTTGTAATAAGAAGAGAGTCTGGACCAGAAGAAGAGTTTGATACATTTTGGCAAATGGTTCAGAAGCTGACCAGGGATGAATTGATAAAGATGTACAACATAGGGTCTGTTACACAAGTTAGATCTGCTCTTCCACAAGTTAAACAACTCATCAGAGATCTAAGTACAGTGGTTGACCCTGAATTTGCAAGACAAGAGATAGAGGATGCTGAGAGGAAAAAGAAAAAGATCAAGCAAATTGATCTGTTTGTCAAGTCAAAGACATACAGAATCAAATTCACAGATGGGTCTGGTATCTTCTTCAATCTTGAGTTTTACAATTTTTCAAAAGATATGTTGATGCAAATAAAATCAGCTAAAATATCTTGTGATAAAGAAGAGATGAAGAGAGAATTTTTGAAGGCTTTAGATCATAAACTTGCACAGCTGTAAGTTTTGTAAGCCTTGGTTTGTAAATAACAGCTTACTTATTCATTTCCATTTTTTTATAGAACTTAAAGTCTTGTGTAAAGAATTTAAGTTAGGGGGAGATTGTTGGGAAATAGTTTAAGTATATTCAAGCTGTTAGTTAAACTTCTCAGACTGTTAGTAGTTTTTAAATGTAAATACAAAGTTCATGCTGCTAGTTGAAGAAACTCGAGCTGCTAGTGTAAAAGTTCAAGCTGCCAGAGCAAAACAACTCATGCTGCTCTGCTCATGCTGCTGCTCATGCTGTCAAGAGATTCAAGCTGCTCAGCAGTTTCAGAAATAGAAAGTGCTGATTTTCAGGAAACGATATCTATGTGAAGATTCCAGCATATTTACTATCAGAGAAGTCATTATTCGTCAAGGAAACATATCAAGAAGCAATATAAATACATAGAATAGGTCTTTCTATTGTACAGGAGTATTCTGCATATTTTGAGTCTGTAATTGCTTTGTTGATTAAGTTTTCATAAGCCTCTAAGGTTGTAAAACCCTAAGAACAGTCTGTGTTCTTCGTCTAATCAAACAGATTAGAGGTGATTGTAATCATTGAATTCAGCAATACAAACAGTCTTGATTACTTCTTGTGTGTTTATTCATTATTGATTCTGAAAGTTTTTGTTAAAATAATTAAGTGTTGTTCCGCAAACTTCTTGATTAAACTTTGATTCAAAGCAAGACTATTGATTTATACTCTGATAAATTCAAATCAGTTAGTCTTGTTAATTCATATTTAGATCCTGACAATGTCCTGAAACACACAGTTATTTTGCCAGAAAATTACATAACAATTCAATGCTTTTGTGATTTGACTAACTGAGAGTAGGTTAGAAGACAAAGATGGAACTACAAGAACTGAGTCCAGATTCATAGAACTCGACACCTATACAACCCCTTCACATGTCACCTTTTCAAGTTCCCCACTCGCAGTTTGTATTATACTTTGTTTAGGTGCATGTAAAGTTGTCAAAAGGTTTTTATCATTGATCATGTGGTCAGTAGCACCTGTGTCAATTATCCAATTACTAATTTTTGTTTGGTTTTGACGAGACATACCAGAATCAGTCGTACTAGTGTGTGCAGACATTGGAGTTTCTTGAGCCGAGGTTACAATTGTGGCTTGACTGAGCTTTTTTCTCGGCTTTTTCGTGAAGTCCCACCACTCCGGATAACCTATGATCTCGTAACATATTTGCTTTGATTGGCCTTCTTCTCCGCAGTGAGTACACGTAAATGAGTGTTTCTTTCCATTAGAGTTCTTTCTATTATGAGGGACGTTGTTTGAGACCATATGTACCATGCTATCGGGTTCAACTTTTGGTTCCTCCATGGTTTGTCTTTGGCTGGAGTCTCTTCGAATGTAAGCATAGCTAGACTCCAAACTCATGGGTGGGTCTTTCCTTAGGGTTTCACTTCTGGCTAGGTTAAACTCGGATTCCAACCCAACCAAAAAAATGTGTACATGGAGACAAGTCATCGTCTGATTTACGGACACAGTGCCATCGACAGTGACCTCTTCCATGGTAATTTGATTATCAATTTCTTGGAAGATGCTCACCAATTCGTTGTAGTATTACGGTAGAGCACGCCCATTCTATCGGGTGTTGAAAGACCGACGATTCAATTCGCATAGCTGAGTTTCATCACTTCCGTTGTAGAATGTTTTCTCGACTGCCTCCCAGAGACGGGTTCATGGAATCAATTAGCTAGCTCTTGACACCATTGTTGTCGAGCAGCCAAGATTCGAGTTGTTTCTCATCACCGTTGGTGGGCTTCATGGTTTTTCCCGTGATAAAGTCGGATTTGTTACGTGCCCCGATGCACATCTCCATTAGTTGAGACCACAACGGGTAGTTCGTATCGTCGAGGGTAATTCCAGTAGGGAATGATGCGTCCTGGACATTCTGGACAATCAACACGTTTAGGTTGGAAGTGTTTTCTTTGTCGCACATTCGTAGATTTCGAATTTGAAGGATTCAGATCAAGTTCAGCGATCTTTGGTAGGCTCTGATACCATAAAGTTTGGTAACAGAGTGAATATGGAGGAAGAATCTTTTGGGTTTTTTTAATATGTTTTCTTCACAGAATTATACATGAATTTATACAAGGGAATTGATAGCAAACTACTCTACCTTGGGCCTTAATTCTCGGCTCCAATAATATCTTAATATCTATACTGTAATTAACACAAATCTAATCTATATTTAGATATTGCTCTGGTTAACACATTCAATATTAAAGACATGCAATAAAATCATTTGGAAGGCAAAAAAGAAGCAAAATGATTTTTTTAGTGATATGATATGCATTTACGATGTCTTAATCTTTTGTCCGGAGATGATAAAATCGTTGATGAT
Organism: Centrapalus pauciflorus; assembly: GCA_020465985.1. Classification (NCBI taxonomy): domain Eukaryota; kingdom Viridiplantae; phylum Streptophyta; class Magnoliopsida; order Asterales; family Asteraceae; genus Centrapalus; species Centrapalus pauciflorus. Next base: position 1,153,405 of record JAANYP010003725.1, read on the forward strand.
GTAAACCCGTTTAAAAATTACAAGTAAAAATTATCAACGGGTGTTTAAATGACATGTAATACTTGGTAATCGGTTTCATCAATTAAAATTTATTACACGTAGGTTATTTACCGGTTTACGTAGGATTAATAACCGGTTTACCGGTTACCCATTAATAAAATCTTGATTTACTGATTTTTAGTTAGTTCGGGGTTTTCTATGCAACGAAAAATGATTTGGGATTTTAATCACAAAATACTGACAAGTTGATGGTTTTTTGCGCAATTATCTTTTTTTTTTTTTTTATCTCACGTTTGGAACGAAAAGATTTGATGGAAAACCATATTTTTTTCTTTTCTTCATCTTCCTTTTCCTTTGTTAAAAATGTTTATAGACCACATCTTTTATTATTATTATTATTTTTTGTTTTGATAATTTTTTTTCACTTTCTCTCCTTAAATTAGTCTTGGGAAGAAAGTCACAATGTTTATTTACTGGACATGATGCTATATATATAGAAGATTATGAGCTAATTATAGGACTCACTATTCATTTATGTCTTTGTCATCTAAGTTAACTGTGATGAAATATTAACATGCAAATTAGGAGGAGGTTGGTTCGCAGATTTTCTGGGATTTGATGAGACATATATTATCCCAAAAATCGGATATCGGATTATCTGAAAATGAAAATTTTTAATTAAACTTAAAACTACAAAATGAATTCAAATATACAAAATACAAATCTATATACCTTTTAATATATAAAAACAGTAAAATTTTTAATTAAACTTAAAATTACAAAATGAATTCGAATTACAAAATACAATTTATATTTAATCATTCAATTCAACCCAACAATAGTTAAGAACTCATTGTGGCATTTCACCGAACACTTTGGCGTGCGGTTTTAGCTCCAAACACTAATCTTGAGCCTTTGCTCGAGTTTAACCCCAACCAATACATGAAATCATTAATCTAACATATTTAGACTATTTTATACCCTTTCCACCCATTTAAATAAAATATCATCAATAGGTTATATGAACTCATTTGAGTTCATAAATAGGTTAAAACCTAAATCATCTCTTCAAAGCTCCAAATGAGCTTATACTAACTTCCATTCGATTCCATATCAATATTTAACATATATGAATCAAGATTTAGCATATTTATCCTACTAAACATCAAACTCAAATCTATATGCCATTGGAGCTCATTTGAGCCCTAGGTTGGGTTTAAACCAAAACTAACCAAAACTACCAATGTAGTTGCATATTATGGCTCCATTATGACCATATAACAACATACTAAAAGATTGGAGCCTTTACAAAACGATTCAACATAAACCCATTTAGGGTTTCATCTCCAGAAATGGAGGAACTGAAGACATAGAAGAGAAGATGATGATGAGAAGAGATATACCTTCACTAACTACTTGGTTTTGCAAGATTTTAGCTTCAATAAATGATTTCCACCACCAATTTTCTACTCCTTCTTGCTTCCTCTTCTTCTTGCACAAAACACACACACAAATGAATATGTGTGTGTGTGTCTCACAGTTATAGAAAAGGGGAAAAGGGAAGTTTGGCCTTTGGTCACTTCCAACCCCCCGACAATCGTCAATCTCACAATACAATCCTTCTCAAAATCATCTATTTTAATGATAAACTACATTGTCATAATTAGAAATATTTGAGGTAATTGCTATAGAATTTCCATAACACTAAAGTTCACAATTAAAATTGTTCAATAAAGTTAGCTACCTTTTTAGTCAATATTAATATTATCTCCAATTAACAATGATTATTCCAATAATCATATTAACTCAACATTAATAGGGATAATTACGTCTTAATTATTTGGGGTGTTACAATTCTTCCTCCGTTAAAAGATTCCGTCCTCGGAATCCTAAGACTCAACACAATAGAAGATGTTTTAAAGACCACATGTCTCATTACACCACAGAGGTTACATTGACATTTTCTTGAATGTACATAGCTAAAAAGCACAGAGATCAACAGGTGCTAGCGACCTCACCTCCAAACAACAATCACTTACATGATTTGACCGGGTTAAATGACATAATAAGATCTTATACACATAGTATTACCACCGGAGCACGTGGTATTCAAGCATCTGGTCATGAACATAATCTAGTCACATTAAATGACTTTATCATTCTAAATCAACATATTGGTTCAATTGTTCTCTAAGAACTATTATTCATCCGCCAAGTAGCTTCAATATGCCATTTTTATTCATTTCAATATTTTATCACATTATTGACATGTTAGTAGACAAAATTTTTTGTTGTATCAAGTAAACAACAATCAATTAAGTGCTCAATTGAGACTTAGAGCTAGTCCACAATAGTTTGCTCAATTTCAACTTAGAGCTCGTCCACCCTTACTCACAAATTAAAGGTTACCAAATATTCAATTGCGTTGGACGAGTTGGTTCTTACATTTTAAGCAAATATACTCCCCTTTCACAATTTAGGAGTACACACAATTTATTATATTTAACTTCAATGTGATGACACATGTCATCTATTCAACCACATTCATTGACAAAACAATTATCATTAAGCCCCAAAACCATGATTGGTTTAACCATGTTTATAGTCATTTGACTAATCGTGGAGACACAAATTGTCCACTTCCCCCGTTGCGCTAACGCAACTCCTAAATTTTCCAGGAACTTTACCATTGAACATCAAATTTTCCTTTTCAAATATAAAATTAGTTCTATTGGGGAGTAATTTTCCAAGGCGTTGTCATTCTAATTTGACACAATCTAATGTTACCCATAGCAACTAAATTTTACAAGGAACTTTTACATCTTAAAGTTCATTTAGATTTTGGGCTTACCAACCGGGTGGTAGTCAGAGTGCCACACATGTACCCGAATTATAAATTTTTCTCAACATTAGGTATCACCTACTAGAAATAAAGTCCATTGCTTATATAAAGTCGGGGTGCTATCAACATCATTTGACTAGACTTCACGTCTATCATTACATATTTTTGTCTTACTATCATAAGATTGAGATTGGCTCCCTAATTAAGCCATCTTATTAAACATGCATTCATTCCATATCAACGATAATTTGTCAAAATGATTCAAATAGGACGCAACAACAACATAAAAGCGCATCAAGGAAATGTTACGGAGATCATAATTAGAAGACAACGCTTCCACTACGGAGATTCATAGTCGGATGTAGCTTCAGCCTCGTCAAAATTAGCCTTCCATTGAAGGCATTCGTGAATCATGTGGCCCACATAACCACATTCTCGACAAACTACACACCACATTGGACATCTAGGTTGAATATATCCTGTCTCTCCATATATATGACACACTAGGTCGCCATTCTAACATTCCCATTTGTGAAACTTTATACACTTCAAAAATCAATGTCGAGATTTATATCTCGAAGACTGGGCTGAGAACGATGTCTCGGCGGAGAGTAAATATAAGGTTACGAATAAAATCACCCTCTCTCGGTTAAACCACACATAAAGGTCAAACTAATTCATTAGGAACTATATTCATAGATCCCATTGAAGAATGGATCTCGCGGTCCTGACAAGACAAATCATACTCGCGGAGTCGAGTACACTTCACAATACCTGAAGGAAGGAATATCACAATTTTTACAGTATTAAATGACCTTAATGTCATAAATCACACAATGAGTATGTTTCATTATAGCCCATATGACATTATGCCTATGTGGCTACCACAAGACTCTCATGCCATGATTCTTATCATCAATAGACCCAATCGGTCGTGATTCCTATCCTATCAAGGTTCAATAAACGACGTGGGTAGACACGTCTTCAAATAATTTTATACCCAACAACTAAGGTACATTTATCCGTATTTTACTCTCAAATCTCATCCATACACTTACCTTTTTATAATAACAATGTCGAACCCAATGTCGACCATAGATAATATATATATATATATATATATATATATATATATATATATATATATATATATATATATATATATATATATATACACACACACACACACTTCAATTGTACATATCATCACACAAAATTAGCATAAGTCTACCCAAAGTATCCCCATCCTAGGCCAAAGTTCAAACCTATGTTTGTTGTCATAATATTTGCCTAGGTGGGTCAATATAAGCATCATCCAAGGATTCAAGGGTGAGTATCGTGCACTATACTCAATCGATGAACCACGTCTCTGATACCATATTGAAACACCCATACAACAATAATACATATGTAAGTGTAATTAACAATAATTAATACATCAATACTTGCGGAATTAGGGTAGAATTTAAAACTTTTACAACTAATGCATCATAAATGATGCATCTGAATAACAACTATTAAATCTACAAGGTTACAGGTCATGATCCTGCAAACGAATAGTCAAGGCCAAGAGGTCGACTAACCCAAACCCAACACAATCACCAAAGCATACCGTTAGTCTCGAGTCTACACTCTGAATAATGAGGAGGAATATAAGATTCCCGCTTGATAGCTCAAACCTGCAAAAGATTAACAACTAAAGGGGTAAACAACAAAAGTTGTTTAGTGAATTCTAAGATTAATATAAACAATAATTACACAATAATTATGTCTATCCAACACTTATTTCCTATCGGCTAAAACGTCAAGGCCAATGATGGCCAATGCCAAATTAGAATGAGATCACCTCATCCTCGTTTAGGACTATCGGTGTCCCACATCATTTATTGATTTATCAAGATTCACAACAAGATGCCTCACCTCACAGAGGGCTATTGGATTTCTAAACTATAATACAATTGCACTTCATTTCACTGAGGACTATTAGCATTCCCAACGATTAACATTATTTTATGTTCCACTGTCACCGCCCGGCCTAGCCGAGTCAAGGTGGGAACCAAATCAAATCTTGGGATCCACTACACTGCTCATCATAGTCGAGCCGAAGTGGGGATCCCAACGAATGTCATAGTAGCACGTTGTAACGCTTTTACATAGTCGTCATTCAAAGTCGGCACGTTACATTACCAGTGTACGTACTGCTAATGACATAAATCAAAGGTGATGACAAACATGCTTGTGACCCAACGTGTCATAATCATCGCCACGAAGGCGGCCCGTTGCCCTCCTCACATGATGCCAACACTGCCACTAGGATATAACTCATGCTTGCGGCCCAACGTGTCAAATAATCATCGCCCGCAGGCGGCCCGTTGCCGTCCTCACATCCCATCCAATTCCAAATACCACATACCCCATGGTCGTCTAGGGTTCCCTATCAAATTCGAGAGTGGCATTGCCTCTATCAAAGTACGAGGCTGTCCCTATCAAAGTCGGGACTTCCGACAATTCAACTATGTCGGCCATCTGGCATCCAACGGGGCCAGGAATATTCCATGGACATCCAAAGGGGTCCAAATCATATAACGCAACAAATTAGGGATTCGAGATGACTCATGAGAGTCTATAATGGTCCATAAGACCAATTAACAGAAACCACCTATGTGGTTCTACTATCCGTCCTTTGATAACGTATCTAACATATCATCGGGGTCGTTTGACGTTACTAATAAACCTACCGGTTAAGTAGTTCTTTATCCTCATTCATAATCAATTAGATTGTCACGAAGGTGACCCAATATACAACTTAAAAGAGTCATGCATATATCTCAACTATCATTAATCAATCACAAAAGTGATTAGTCCAACCTACGAGGTCAACCAACACGGATTGCCACCTTCCAATCATTATTATTCATACAGATAAGTAGTTAAGCATACTATATGAGATATGACAAACCAATCCACATCAATGTCAACTAGCATGACAATTCACTTTTTAATTCATGATGCATGACAACATGTTCAATAAGGCTATAATGAATCCATCTATAGCATGTGAATATGCATGATCAAGTAGCATGTTATCAACAAAGGCATAAACAACAATTAACATGTAATCATTCATCTACATTAGTCCTAGAACTCACAGTGATTGGTTAGAAGATTCCAAAGCCTTCTAATAAAGCCACAATAGCACGGAGAATAGCAAAAGCTTGCAATCAAGCTCCTATCGACTCAATTCACCTAGAAGCATTTATAACTCGTACACGTAAGCCGCCGAACACAAAATAAGCCCCTAAGAGTGGGCTAAGGGTATTGGGTTATCAAACCGAAATTACTAAGTTCAATTGAGGCCCTACGAGTTTTGGAATGGATTAAAGGCCCTCAAACCTTTTAAACACTTAATTTAGAGGTGTAATGAACGTATAAGACCCAAGCATCGACCCCAAACCATGCAAAATCAATTTTCAGGCCAGACACATGCTCATGGCGCGACCATAAGGTCAGTCGTGCCGCTACCCCCCTCCTGGACAACTCCCAGCTCATTGTTTTGACACAAATGCACTCAAAGTCCCCAGAACTTCCATAAACGTTTTCGTAACTTTGGAGGGACTTTACCAACAATATTAGTAGCATAAGTCACTTAGACACCTCTAAACATATTAGAATGATTTCATAACATTCCATTATTCCATGGAGCTCATACCGACTCCGAACGAGTCCGAAAATGACCGAAAACTCCAACCGACAACACCAAGCTCCAATTGAGCTTGTAATCAATTCTAATTAATTCCATAGAAATATTTGACATATTTAGGATATGATTAGACATTCATAATACATTCAAACATTTAATTCAACCCAACAATGATTAGGAACTCAATGAGGCATTTCACCGAACACTTGACGTGCGGTTTCGACTTAAAACACCAATTTGAGTTCTTGCACATACTTTGTGTTTCCCAACTCATGAAAACACTTTAGTAACACAATTGAACACTTTACAAACATATTATACTATAACATAGCATTTTATTGCTTCATGGAGTTCATACGAACCCCAAATGGGTTCTAAATGACCAAAACCCAAACTAAGCCTTCAAAACTTCTATGAGTTCCTACTAGCTTTTATTTAATTCCATTTTTATAAATAAAATATTTGGGGTATGTTTAGACATTTAATTTATACTTAATCGTTCAATTCAACCCAACAATGGTTAAGAACTCATTGTGGCATTTCACCGAACACTTGGCGTGCGGTTTTGGCTCCAAACACCAATCTCGAGCTATTGCTCGAGTTTAACCCCAACCAATACATGAAATCATTAATCTAACATATTTAGACCATTTTATACCCTTTCCACCAATTTAAATCATAAAAGATCATGAATTGGTTCATATGAACTCTTTTGAGTTCATAAATAGGTTAAAACCCAAATAATCTCTTCAAAGCTTCAAATGAGCTTCTACTAACTTCCATTCGATTCCATATCAATATTTAACATATATGAATTAATATTTAGCATATTTATCCTACTAAAACATCAAACTCAAATCCATAACCCATTGGAGCTCATTTGAGCCCTAGATTGGGTTCAAACCAAAACTAACCCAAACTACCAATGTAGTTGCATATTATGGCTCCATTTTGACCATATAACAACATACTAAAAGATTGGAGCCTTTACAACATGATTCAACATAAACCCATTTAGGGTTTCATCTCCAAAAATGGAGGAACTCAAGACATAGAAGAGAAGAGGATGATGAGAAGAAATATACCTTCACTAACTACTTGGTTTTGCAAGATTTTAGCTTCAATAAATGATTTCCACCACCAATTTTCTACTCCTTCTTGCTTCCTCTTCTTCTTGCACAAAACACACACACAAATGAATGTGTGTGTGTGTGTGTGTGTGTGTGTGTTTCACGGTTATAGAAAAGGGGAAAAGGGAAGTTTGGCCTTTGGCCACTTCCAACCCCCCAACAATCCTCAAAATCACAATACAGTCCTCCTCAAAATCATCTATTTTAATTATAAACTACATTGCCATAATTAGAAATATTTGAGGTAATTGCTATAGAAGTTCCATAACACTAAAGTTCACAATTAAAATTGTTCAATAAAGTTAGCTACCTTTTTATTCAATATTAATATGATCTCCAATTAATAATAATTATTCCAATAATCATATTAACTCAACATTAATAGGGATAATTACGTCTTAATTATTTGGGGTGTTACACTTTCCCTTTGCTGACTTTCACACTCCTTCTCAATGTTCGGATTTCGATGCTTCCATCGATGACTCTGTTCCTTTACCTTCATCATTCACCTCCGGCTCTTCTGCTCCCAATCCTGTTGAGCTTGCCTCACCACATCCTCCTATCTCTTGGAAATCTCCATCCACTTCGCCTCAGATAACTCCACCTTCGTCGACTCCTCCCACCTCCCCTTCGAAACCGTCCCCGCCGCCCCCTTCCCAACCTACACACCCTTATGTTACTCGGTCCCAAACTGGTTACTTAAAATCTCATCAAATCCTTAATCTTTCAGCCACATGTGATGTTTCTCCTATTCCTCGATTTTCCGCACAGGCATTTCAATTCAAACGTTGATATCAATATCAACTATGTCATCTATATGATATGAATATATGTGGTAACCAAGGCTCGCGAAGTAGACAGCAAGCAAGAGCTTCTCAGCCCCCTATTCTATTAGTCAAGCGCTAGCGTGCCCCTCTCTCTAAAGGGGCGTAAGCTTGTGTGATTTACATTGGAAATCCGACATGGATGCAGAAATGTCAGCTCTTCTATCTAACCGAACCTGGATTCTTGTTCCTCCTCCTCCTGTTGTTAACATTGTTGGATGTCCATAGCTATATCGGCACAAATTCAATAGTCATGGCAATCTTGACAGATACAAGGGTCGTCTGGTGGCGCAAGGTTTCTCCCAACAACCTGATCTAGACATTGATGAAACCTTCAGTCCTATTGTCAAACCTGTCACCATCCACACGGTTCTCAATATCGCTATCTCGTGTCAGTGGCCCATTCATCAACTAGATGTGCATTTCTGAATGATGATCTGACTGAGGAAGTATACATGAAACAACCTCCCGGCTATGTTGATCCCCAACATCCAACTCATGTTTGTCGTCTTTTCAAATCTCTTTACGGTCTTAAACAGGCTTCTCGAGCATGGTATCATCGATTTTCCGTTTACTTCACTTCCATTGGCTTCATCAGTAGCAGATCAAACACCTCTTTATTCACCTTTCATCATGGTTCCGACACTATCTTCCTCCTCCTGTATGTTGATGATATCATTCTGACTGCTTCATCCACATCTCTTGTCTCTCAAGTCATACTCCCGCCTGTCTTCTGAATTTGCCATGACTGATCTTGACCCTCTCTCCTTTTTTTCTTGGTGTGGTTGCCAAGAGTGACTCCTATGGTCTCTTTCTATCTTAGACTGCCTTTGTGCGGGATATCCTTGCCCGTGCAGACATGACTGCTTGTAACCCTCGTTCCACCCCTGCGGACACGATGTCCAAACTGTCCTCTGCGGGTACGCCAGTCACTGACCCTACCCTTTATCGAAGTCTGGCTAGTGCTCTACAATATCTAACTTTCAGTTGTCCAGATATCCAGTATGCGGTTCAACAGATTTGTCTCTACATGCATGATTCCCGTGACCCACACCTTAACGCTTTGAAACGCATCCTTCGCTACCTTAATGGCACCCTCTCTCTTGATCTTCATATTCGTCCATCTTTTGTCGATCGCTTGGTTTCCTATTCCGATGCGAACTTGGCTGGGTGTTCTGACACCCGTCGATCCGCTTCTGGTTTTTGTGTCTTTCTTGGTGACAACCTCATCTCTTGGTCCTCTAAGAGACAACTTGTCGTCTCTCGTTCTAGTGCTAGAGCTGAATACAAAGGAGTTGCCAATGTTGTCGCTGAGGATGCTTGATTCCGTAATTTTCTTCTTGAACTTCGTTGCTCCTTAAATTGTGCCACCATTGTCTTATGTGATAATGTCAGTGCCATGTACTTAGCTTCTAACCCAGTTCAGCACCAACTTACCAAACATGTTGAAATAGACTTACATTTTGTTAGGGAACGTGTTGCCATTGGCCATGTTCGTGTGTTACATGTACCATCTGCTCATCAGTTTGCTGATATTTTTACTAAAGGATTACCTACAAAACTATTTTTAGATTTTAGATCCAGTTTGAGCATTTGTGAACCCCATGCTCCAACTACGGGGGTGTGTTAAATAGGGTTTAGTGTTCTATTTATCTCTTTGTATAATGTAGGGTACCTTTATGTAATTTCCTTGTCTATATATTGATATGCAATGCAATCCTTACGAAGTTTTCCACATAACAATCATGACTCCACTTTGTTTGCCCGAACCACAAGTGCATGTCATATTCTCTTATCATTATATGCGGATGGCATGATAATCACTAGGGATGACTACCATGGGATTGAGTCCCTAAGACGTGATTTGGTTTGTCGTTTTGCTATGAAAGACTTGGGAACTCTACGATATTTTTTAGAAATCAAAGTTGTACACTCTTGTAAAGGATATCTTTTTTCTTAGATGTTGTTTGTATTTTAAAAGGTTAAATGTCTGAAGTCTGAAATTAAATATGAAATTTAAGAGGTGACCTTATAGTCTGACATTTGAAACCACGTCTGAAATTTAAGAGGGGACCTTAATGTCTAAAATCTGAAAATTTAAAAGTATTAATTAAGTTTTATGTTTCTAGTTATTTATATATTATATTTATTAGTTTACATAATCAATATATTAAAATAATTTAATATTTTAATTAATTAAATTAATAAATAATTTTAATTAATTCAAATTAAATAAGCAATTTTATTTAATTAAGTTGAACTTAATATTTTAATTAAATAAAAGATTTGATTTAAAAAATTCAGGTTTTAATTCTACGTTTCAGACGGACATTCACCTCTTAATTTTCAGATCTAATTTTAAAGGTTTTAAGATTTTGAGTCTAAACTGTAAAAACACTCTAAAATTATTTCGAATGTTGAATTCATTTACGTCTGAAATGTAACTAACAATTTTTAAACCACTTAAGACCCAAATTTTAAGATTTAAGACGAATTAAAATTTGAAATTGTTAAGACAAATGGGACCTCAGTCAAAAATATATATATCTGATTTGTTTGAAAATTATCAGTAAAAAAAATGTATCGTACTATAATGGGGTGTTTATTTTTCTCTCAGTTACTCATCCCAACATTGTGCATGTTGTTCATTTGGTCAGTCAGTTTGTTACCGTCCCTAGTACTATTCATTGAGGAGCAGTTCTTTGTATTTTGAGATTCTCACATAGCACTCAATTTCAGAGCCTCTTGTTTCACCCTATGTCATCAACCTGCATCATGCTTATAGTGATGTTGATTGGTCAGACGATCCTAGTGATCACAAGTTTACTACTGGTTTCTGAATTTTTCTTGAGACTATATCATTTCATGGTAAAATAAGAAACAAGCTTTTGTCTTTCTTTCCTTCACAAAGGCTGAATATCGTACTTTGTCTGTAACGACATGTGAGATTGTTTGTTTGCGTTGGTTAATTGCGGATATGGGTGTTGATATTTTACGACCTACTCTTTTACATTGTGACAACCAATGTGTGATACAGATTGCTCGTAACTGTGTAATCAAAGAGCGTAGAAAACATATTAAAGTTAACTGTCATTTCACTCGCCATCATTTTCAACTTGGGACAATCTCATTGCCTTACGATTCTTTCTTCGTTGCAGATTGCAGACAATTTTACCAACATGCACTCAACTTCTCGTTTTTGATTTCTGACAAACTTTAAATGCTTATTGTTGTTGCATTGTGAGGTTCAGGTAGGAATGAGCTAAAAACGATTTTTTACCTGAATCGAACTGGAACTGGACTGGAACCGAAATGAACTGGACCGGGCGGGACAATTTCATTTTAGGTCGGTTCTCGGTTTCTATAATTCTTATAATTCGGTTTTCGGTTCCATCAGGTTCGGTCCGATTTTTTTTCTTTGTAATAGTCGGGAAAAACCGGGCTCTAACCTGTAACATCCCTACTTTTCAATTATTTGTAAATTGGCAATTTAAGACTCAATTATTTTATTAATGGATTATTATGTCAATTTAAACAAATTTCGATCACAAAATTTTAAAAATGAGAAAAGATGAGGAAAATCCTCATCGTTGTTTTTTGAGCAAGCATAGCCATGAGAAACCGATCCGGACACTTAAAATCGGTTAAATAAGAAAAATACGAGGTTGAGGGGTGTATTATGCAAATGTGTCAAAATAGCAAATAAAAGAAGGAAAATCCTTCATTTCTCAAACCTCACTTTCTCTCTCTACTCTCTCGATCTCTCTCTCTTCTTCTCTCTAAGAACCCACACTTGATTTTGCATGTTTTCTGTTTTCGGGTAATTCAGGTTCGGGCCGGTTCCGGAACCGAGCTCATCCCTAGTTTGAGGAGGATGTTAGCCTATAGATATATATTGCATTTATATTAAGCTTATGTATGTATATATAATTTCGTTCTTTATTATTTTGATTTTCCTAGTCTAGGTTTATCTATGTATATTTATCTCTTTGTATTCTAAGTTATTGAGAATAATAATAAACCCTAGCCGTTTCTATCCCTATTTCTTCAAGTTTAACCACTAAACTATCATTAAACCCATAATTATGTTTATATATTAATTTTCAGAATTAAGGTTTTGTGATATTAAAACTAATATTTGTTTCCTCAAAAGCGGCTACATCCACATTCAGCCCCTTGATTTAATGTAGCCCGTCATTCAGTTTTTTAAACAAGTTCTCTAAACATGTTTTCAGATTTACTTCTTCCTAAAACAAGTAAAAATTTTGAAAACAAATCTTTTAAACATGATTTTGGAATCTTGAAAACTTATTGTTTTCATTTATATTTGAAAAATTATAGAAAATAAATTAAAGATGTTTACAACACATTTAAATTTTGAAAATGAAAATTCTATAAAAATAATTTTTCAAAAAAATAAGCAAATGAATATGTTAAAAACGAAACCCGGAAACACCTCTGCTTCATCAACTATGCATAGCTTTTAGTGTCTTAGAATCTTTGAATATGAAATGAATGCGAGTTTGTGAGATCATAATCGCTCAATAAATGGTTCTGATATAAGTTCTCCATGAGGGTAGAAGCTATAGACATAAATTGATCCATATGACTTTATCGTATAAATATAAAATTCGCTTAAATCAACCACAATATCTTTGTTGAAGTTATTGTAGACATCAAGCTTCAAAAATGCAAAAAAAATTTGATTGCATGCCAAACTAAAGTAAAAATTAGAATTTGGATTGATATTAATTGTTTTGTTCATAAATAAAGTACGACGATTCGAATAATAGTTAACTACTTTTGTGATAAATAATGAATTATTTAGAATATGTTTGCAATAGTTGAATCAATTTCTCCAAATCTGCGATGGATGAACCAGAGGGAAAGGAGCATGCCTCCATGGCCTTGTTCTTCAAGTTAATGGCATTTTTTCGCATCAAGCTCCCTTTTTCTCCGCTCATCAACTCAATCACTTGCTTTTGGATTTCATCACTCTTTACGTCATTGTCAATCTCCAAGGCAATACCCCATTTGTTGCAACTTAACCACAAATTTGTTTGTTGGTCAGCGAAAAACGCCCAGCAAATCATTGGCACTCCACTAGTAATGCTTTCAATAGTCGAATTCCATCCACTATGTGTTAAAAACCCTCCTATTGATGGGTGATTTAAAACTTGTTCTTGAGGGCACCAACTAGCCAACATCCCTCTATTGTTTGTTTTAGCCAAAAACTCTCGTGGAAGCACAGCAGAGTCACCCATCACGAGGTCTGGTCGTATTATCCATAAAAATGAATAATTGCTCTTTGCTAACCCCCAACAAAACTCGACTAGTTGCTCCGGTGTCATCACTGTAATACTACCAAAATTCACGTAAACAACTGATAATGGTGCTTTGGAGTCTAGCCAAGTTAAACATTCCATTTCTTCTTTCCAAAGGTTTGATCTCATGGTTGCTAGAGATTTATCACCAATTTTTTCCTCGAGTAAATGTAAAGGGCCGATATTGTAGCATGGAGGAAACTTAGAAGATACATCATTCAAAATGTCACATTCTAGTTCATGAAACGTGTTGAAAATGATAGCAGAAACTGTTTTTGATCCCTCTACGTGTGAATGGAAGTATTGAGCCATGTATTCATCACCCGGGTGTATTATTCGAATAAATGGAGGGATATCTTTTAGACGTATACCGATCATGGAAGGTGGTATACAATCTACAGGTGTATCCAAATAACCATTTACTAGAAAACTCAAATCTGTGAATAAAAAAAGTGACAATACTAATTAGCTTCATGAAGTTTAAAGGGGATATTTCAATGAAATATTATTTGGAAAGTAATCATTTGAATAATGTGAAGATTAACAATCATATATAACTTACTGATTTATGGTGTTGTTATTTTTTATTAAATATAATAATTTATAAGGAAACATGCCCTTATTCTAGATATTCCAATCAATCAATAATTTCAGTTGTTTTCCTATTCCAAATTGAATATTATGTCAGTAAATTGTTAAATTTGACTAATCTATAATCGTTATATTAATTTGTTTTAGAGTTAGTATCGAAAAAATCATCCGAACTTTAATAAATTTTTTAGTTTAACCACTCAATATTATTACCAACCGAACAAACCACTAATTTATTATTATTTTTTATTAGTTTGACCATATTACTTGACATCTTTTGTTATTAATAAAATCATTAAAACTTTCATGATTTTCTTGGTCTGACCACCACCTTCTTTAACTAAAATTTTACACTGCAAGGACCGATCATGTAATCCTTCACAAATATTCAATAGGTGAGATTTTAAGAAAACAAACACTCAAACACTAATCGATAAAGTTTCCTTATTTGAAACTCTTTCTAGTTAACATAAATGTGACCAAATTTGATGAAAGTACAAAATACTATAGCATAATGAACGCATGAGTTCCCTATATCAAAATCGTAAACAAACCCTACAAAATCATGAACATGTTGATATCATAAACAAGCTATAGAATGTTGAACTTGTTGATTCCCTTAATAAGATCCTAAGCAAGCACAACAAATCTTACAAAATCGTTAACAAACCTTATAAATATTGTGTTCGATTTTGAAACAAAAAGCAGGAGGGACATGGAGAGAATATGATTAGTCGATAGAGCAACGATAAACTTAAATATAAATATAAATTCAAATCCAATTTCAAATTTGAGTTTTATATTAAATAAGATTTAGTTTAGATTCAGATTTGATTAGATATCATTTAAATTATTTTTTATATAATTTAATTATAGATTAAAAAAATATAAGTTTCAAATGACGATAAGAGATAATGTCATATGACAATAGCAGATGACAACGACATGTGACAAAATAGCTACCCTTTTAATAGTATTTATAGATTCTTGATGCAATAAAAGTATGCAATATTTAGCTCCATTTTCTCGATTTTAAATCTCACAAAACCAATCCATATAATACTATGTATCTAACTTGGTTATATATTATTTATATATCTTATTGAAAGTTTATCTTTTTTATAAAAACCAATCCATATAATACTATGTATCTAACTTGGTTTATATATATATATATATATATATATATATATATATATATATATATATATATATATATATATATATATATATATATATGATTTCACTGTAAAATTCAAATGGACCAAATAAATGATTGAAAAATGAATGTCTTTATTCTTTTTGCATTTTGCACCATAAAAAGCTGATCTCTTTTGGTCAACATATCTTATTTATCATACATGAATTCGCATTGCCAACCACAAGTGAGATGCACGTGCCATATAAACAATATCCGGTATTGAGTATTTTAATGCCCAGAGCAAGAATAAAAAAAATGTCATTTTAGAAATTTAAAATGCAACGTATTATTTTTTTTAAATAGATTTGACCAATATAGATAAATGATGTCTTTTTAAAAATATAACATACTATTTTCAAAAGGTTTTGGTCAATTATTAAATTGAAAAATTAAAAAAAATACACGTATTATTGGGCTGAAAAAATATGCCTCTACATAACTTGATGTCGTGGATGGTAGGCCGGTAGCCCACGTGGCCCCCTTCAGGGTCGGCCATACTCTCGGATGTGTTAATGGCGCTAGGGTGCTTTCTAGTAAAAAATTTAGACCAAAATAAGGAATTTGAAGAACTTTGAAATCAAGAATTTTTTATATTTAAGTTTATGGTATTCGGTTTTAATTTATAAATATAAGAAAATGATTTGTACATAATATATTAATTGTCATTAATTATTTCAAAATCATTTAGCTTTTAACTTTCTTATTAGTTACATTTATACCGGGGTGAGTTCAATGGAAAACCTATATGTATCGGAAAACCCGGGAACTATATTATAGTCATTGGATCAGGTGATTCATTACGCAGAAAGTCGATGCATCACACGGGAATTTGATGCATCACGTAGGGAATTTGATGCATCTCGCGAGAATTGTGATGCATTTGTGGTGGTGCATGGAGATTTTCCAAGGTTTTCCGATGTATGTTGGTTTTCCATTGAACCTCCCTCCATTTATACATGTGTATGTGAATGATCAAATTTATAATTATAATTTATAAAGTATGGCATCATGGGTTTGTATAGTTTTATAATGTTAATTTATGTATTTACATGAAAAGATTAGTACCACGGTTTTTCTCAAGTTATATACACACACACACAAACAGTGCGCGTGCACGCGCACACACACACATATATTACGTTTTTTTTAAGTATTGTAAATCTATCAACTGACTATGTGAATACATGGACGTATATATAGTCTTTCATTCATTCACTTAGTCATTTAATAGACTTACAAAACCCAAAACATTATGAAAATTTAGACATACGTGTGTAATGTTATCATACACATGAATATGAGAAAAGAATTTAAAAAAATAATTGTGATTGGTATCTCCAGATACCCTCTGAAAAATTGGCGTTCATTTGATTCTCAGTCTCTTTCTGGAACAAGCTCAGCAGGTAAGGCCGTTTCATTGATTCTTAATATTATATTTAGTAGGTAATTTTAAAAAAAATAAATTACTACATTTCATAAATGATAGATCAATCAAAGAAAAACAAGAACGCATACACATATTACCTTTTATGGGCATTAAACCCTTCTCCCAAAGATTAGGATAGTGATCGTAACATAATAGAGAACCAGCTCCACTAGTCCAAAATAGTATCTCTGGGACATCCAATTCCCTAGCAACATCAAGGGTGAATCCCATAAGAGCATCTGCAACTATGCAAGTCACCGGTGAAGAATTAACAGAAGAAGTTAGCTTGGTGAGGAGACTTTTAAACGGAGCATAAAAACTTTCATTGATGGCCTTGGCTAGAGATGGGATATCTTGGGAGGCATCAGGGTTTTTCGAGGGTGGAAGACCATCAGGAATGGTCTCAAAGCGAAAGGAATGGATGTTGCTTAGGTTGGTGGAACCTTGCGATTTGAGTAGGCGATTGTGGTTGAACTCGGTGTTCACGAAGGTAATGTGAAAGCCTTTGGAATGGAGGATTTTGGCAAGTTTAAGCATTGGGGTAATGTGGCCTTGTAACGGGATTGGTATGCACAATATATGAGGCTTCTTCTCTTGTTCCGAAGCCATGAAACCCTAGCTTTCTCTCTCCTCGATCTCTCGATATTAATATAAAATACCTAATTAAATATATGTACACACAAAAGTTTATAAACTATATTATTGTGAATTGCCATCGTTTATAGGCCAACAAATGAAAAGGAAGATAAACATAGGATTATGGCCTACAATGCCCATGGCTAGCTTACATCCAGTGAATTTGACAAGATATTCAAATTTTATTTTCGGTTTATTACGAAAAAATCCAACATATATGTCTTCATGTTTTTTACGTTTTCGTCTCTCCATGTTATTTTTTTTTTCATAAAAGTCTTCAAGTTATTCATTTTTTTTTTGGTTTAGTGAAATTTAGACATTAGAACCCGGTTTTTCAGTTTTTTAAAACCCGGTTCACAAATTATAACCGGGGTCTAATGTCCAAATTTCACTAAACCAAAAATAAAAGAATAACTTAAGGTTTTTTATGAAAAAAAATAACATGGAGGGACGAAAACGTAAAAAACATGAGAACATGTTGGTTTTTTTCATAATAAACTCTTTTATTTTTGTTACATGTTGTGTTATTTTAACAATAAAGTTTTTTTTTTACCTATAACTAACTACTTAAAATGATATATAGTCATCGTTTTCTATTTTAAATTACATATAAACCTTTTCAAATCATGTGATTATACTATATTTTTTTTGTTAAGGTAACAAAACCGGTTTTAGATAATAAATTGTGAAGATACTATCGTATTATATTCTAGTTGGAAATTTGTGTAAAAAAACCCTTAATTTGTATCATTTTTCTAGATTAAATCCTCCAATAATTTTTTATTACACAAAAAATATTAAATTGACTAAAATTAATCAAAATGAGGTTCTCTTAAAAAAAAAAAAAAGACTTGCAATCTAATGAATCGGTTGTAATCTATCGACCAACACTTTGTTTCCGACGAACCTTATCTCCAACGAACTCACTTTTCTGTGTTTTATGATTCAAATCCACATTTTGTTTTGCTGATTTATTTGTTGAAACCTGTATTTTTTAATTTACTTTTATTTGGCAAAATTCAGGTGGTCACTAGTGACTTGTTGACGGTGGTTTGTGACTTTCAGTCTGTCACAAACAGTAATATCCCAATTCCGTGAGATTTTACCGGTTGAAGATGTTTTGTGTAGTGAAATATGATTAGAAGTTTTGATCGCAAAAATGGTCAAAAGTGCAAAACTATTCCTATTCTGGTTAATTAGCAAATATTGGTAGTGTTTGACATGGCATGTAACATGTAATCTTTTGTTTTTAAAATACCTTAACTAATGAATTATCAAAAGTTTAGTTACAATTAATTATTATTAATTTGTTAACAATTACTTAAATTTAAATTTGGACTAATAGTTAGTTAATGAAAATCTTTATTTATACGAAAATGTTTAACTAATTAATTTATGTATAATAGCAAATTACATAATTTTATGGGAAATTTGCACGAAAAGCCCTTACTTTGGACCATTTTGGTAATTAAAATCTTCATCCATTTTTTATTGCACAAAAACCCCCAACTAACTAAACTTATCAAAATAAGATTTTTTTTTTTTTAAAAAAAAAATGACTTGCAATCTAATGAATCGGTGACAGTTTGTTGAACAACCTTTCGTCTAAGACGAACCTTCTTTCCAACAAACTCACTTATTTGTGTTTTATGATTCAAATCATTTAAAATTCATATTCTTTTTGTTGATTTCTTTATTCAACTCTGTGTATATTTGTTAGAATTTACTTTTTCGGTGAAGTTTCAGTGGTCAGTGACTTTCAATCGGTTACAATCGGTAATATCTCAATTCCGTAAGATAATAATTTTAATCATAAAAATGATCTAACCTCAAAGTTTTTGTTTACAAATATCCGTTTTATTAAATGTTATTGAGATAATATTAAAAAAAGTTTTTATGAATGTTCTTAATATTTTTGCTTCATATAACAACTACTACTGTTCATTGCCATCACCAGCACCACTGTCCAATTTGAAAAATGGAAATAAGTCAATAATAACACTAACCCAAAGAATACGAAAATTCGCAAAGCTGATAATAAAACTCCCAAACTTGATAACAAAAATCCAAATCTGATAACGAAACTCAACCACAAAAATAACAAATATCCCAATGTTCTATTGTAGGTCCCGAGAGGTTCCCAAAGTATATAGCTTTAAGCTGTAGAGGGGGCGGGGGTGAATACAGCTATTTAAAAACTACACACTATTTTCTCAATGTTTGTATGTATTATCAACAATTTGTTAATTACAAACAAGCTTGAATGCGGAATAGTTCAAGCTGAGATGACAGATACAACAGTATGTTCACTAGTCTAAGACAAACTCAAACTAGTATACAATGAATACACTCACTAAGAAGCACTCACTGTGTTTACAAGACTTAAGGGAACAACTTATGTAAAACAACTTAGACACACAGATACTGATTTACATAGAAGGCTTGCATGCATGAAAATCACACTTGCACGTTCACTCTTGGTTTCAGCACTTAGCTTTCTTCACACTTCTTTCTGTCCTTAGAAGCTTCCTTTTATACCCATTCAGAGGATCTAAGAGAAACATCTTCATTGGACGAAATGAAAAAGGAGAAGTCTTGTTGAAAAGACAACATAACCTTTTCTGCACTTTTCTGAAAAGCAGACTTGTATTCACATGTGCAGAACTTTTGTCTTTTCACTTTGTCTACTGTTGCATTGCCTTTAACTAATTTAGGAATGTCAACTTTGCGTCTTTCTTCCTTGTAAAGGCCTATTTTGATATAAGAAAAAGGTCTGTCATCCTTTTTCAAATAACCTTTTGTCTTCATGTTACAGAACAGCGTGGGCAGGGCTGAGCAGTTCTGTTTTCCACTTTGTCTTCGATTTGATAAAAATAAACTGATTCTTGTAGTAAAAACAAACATGATGGACTTTGGAAACATTATTCATAAAGTGTTTAGCCTGTTCACAAAGAACAGGTTCTGTTCACAAAGAACAGAACACTTTAAAATTGCCCAGCTGCCAACAGTGTAGAGCAGCGTAGACAGTTTATCGTTCCAGCCTGTTCAGCAGACAGAGCGCTGACAAACTGTCTTAGTTGCACACATGCAACATATAGAAAGCTTTAGACTGATATTGCAAATCATTTTTCAGTTTCAATAAGGCATATAACAGGCCTTAAATTCAACCTTTTCAATTGCATCACAGGTTTGATTAATAAAATCTCCCCTCAGATGAGAACAGGTTTGATTGAGGCCTTTTTGTGCCTAACAATCTCCCCCTATTTGCAATAAACCAGTCTAAGCTGGTCTTATCAAAAATCACTATATATTTTACAATACATGTGAAATAAAATACAACATTACAGTAAGTAAAAGATCAGTTTATTATATATATACTTGATTCTTGATTTCATACAACAACACATGTTTTTACAAGAGTACAACTAATGTACTAATGTATTTTACAACTGATGTAAAAGAGAGTTACAACATATGTAACATAGAGTACAACTAATGTACATTGGACTGTTTTTGTTGGGAGCAAATAATGGTAAGCCTGTCCAACTGATGGACAGCTTCCATTCTTCACCTGCCCAGATGGCAGATGGACTTCACTACAATGGAGAAGGATCCTGAACCATCTTTTCCAGTTCTTCCCTTGTATCCTTAAGTTCCTCAACTTCACTTCTGATGATCATGAACTTGGGATCATTGAGCTCTCCTCTTTCATAGAAGC